>PISW01004364.1:0-168044 GCA_004023785.1 Mungos mungo
GGAGTGCGCGGGCAGAAGGCACCCGGCGCGCTCGGGAACCTGCAGATCAGACGCCGCGTCCCTTGAACGGGCTTCCTTCCCTCCAGGCCAAGCCACCCAAGGCTGTCTCGGGGACCCAGTCACGTTCCACGTAGTGTCCTCATATGGACGAGGCCAAATCCATTAAAAAAAAGTTTTTTTTTTAATGTTTATTTTTGAGAGAGAGCATGAACAGGGGAGGAGCGGGGAGAGGGGGGAATAGGGATCCGAAGCAGGCTCCACACTGACGGCAGAGAGCCTGACGTGGGACTCGAGCTCGCAAACCGTGGGATCACGTCCAAAGTCAAAGTCAGACGCTCAACTACCTGAGCCACCCAGGTGCCCCAGATATCAGATACATTTAATTACTGCTACCTGTATGATTGGGGGGGGGGCGGGGGCTTGGATATTTTGGTTCAGATCAAACAGAAACCTTCCAATGCAGACTGATAAACTCTGTAAAAACAGTTCTCATACAGCCGTAGGAGACCAGACTCTCACCAGCATCCCAGACGTAGGTGAGCTGGCAGCCAAACTTTGGGATTCGTTTTCTGTTTGTTCTTGGTGTGTTTTTTTGTTTTGTTTTGTTTTGGGGTTTTTTTTGCTTTTAAACAAAACCTATACAGGAGAAAGAAGGCCCTGATCGGGCCGTGGCTGGGATTTGCTCAGTGCACCACAGGGGGCCCACTGGCGGCGTGGGCGTGCGGCGTGCGGCAGCAGCCCCGTGCCCAAACGCCATCCAGCCGCCGTCTAGCAAATTAACAGTGAAGTGTTTGTCTCCTAGGATACGGGAACAGTTTCCAGGGACCGAGATGGAAAAATACTCCCTCTTCATTTACGACTCTCTCAAGAAAACCAAATGCCGAGAGTTTGTGCCTTCCCGGGATGAAATAGAAGCACTGGTCCACAGGCAGGAGATGACGTCCACGGTTTACTGCCACGGCGGGGGCTCGTGCAAGATCACCATCAACTCCCACACCACCGCCGGGGAGGTGAGGGAGCAGCCCCTGCTGCGGGCTCGGTTCGAATCCCCACTGCCGATTCGGAGAAGTCAGGGGACGGTGCGGTTAGGTGGGCCAGTGTGCCGTCGGGACTCACGTACTGCAGCTCCGGGAAGAGCGTGTGGCCTCCAACCAACTCACGTACAACGAGATAAAAATAGGCATCAGAGATGAGGAGAAATACAAACATTAAGCTGGCGCCAAAATTTCGCAGCCGGCATCCTGCTGACGGTGCGAAGCAGTTGAGGGTGGAGGAGACAGTGCGGACTGACTCAGGTGTGCCCGTCCTGGCGCGGATTTATTGTATCGTCTCTGCAATAAGGTGTCTGTTTGCCAAACAGAAATCTACCGTGATGGGCACATGAGAGCGTAGTTTGTTTCTTTTTTTTCTTTCTTGAAATGTAATATTATAGGAGTAGGGCAATAAAACCCAGAAAAGCTTCTGGTGTGGAAAGAAGAGAGGTGGAAACCCTTGTTTCTTGGCAGTTGATGGATGTATCAGATAGAAGGGCTTTGGTTTCCACGCACTTTTCCTACTAGTACAGGTCTGCAAGAAGTCTGCCCGCCATCCGGCTCTACCAGTGGACAAAATACCCTGTGTTCCTTTTTAACAAGGACAAGAGCGATCTGATTCCGAGAGAGTAATGGAAAAACAGCAGCTTTGAGATTCTGGGCGACCGCACGTGACGGTTGGAGGGGGCTGCTTGGAGCCTCGCTTGCCGGCAGCTCCGTCGGGGTTCGGGTGAAGGCACGTTCTAGAACCACGTGCCGGAAGCTGACGCCCTCGGGTGTATCTTGCAGGTGGTGGAGAAACTGATCAGGGGCCTCGCCATGGAGGACAGCAGAAACATGTTCGCCCTGTTTGAGTACAATGGAAGCGTGGATAAAGCCATCGAAAGCCGAACCATTGTAGCGGACGTGTTAGCAAAGTTTGAAAAGTAAGTTCTTTCTCCCCGAAATGCTGGCAGATTGAAATCAAGGAAATTAAGGGCAAGAGTGGAGGATTTGCATTTCTATTCCACTTTCAGCCTTTGAGTTCCTTTTCTTTTTCTTGTGTTGATGCATGTTTAATTTTCTAGATCTCTCTGCTGCCTGTTTTTCTTTTTGTAAATGTTGAGAGAGAGAGAGAGAGAGAGAGAGAGAGAGAATCCCAAGCAGGCTCCACGCTGTCAGCACAGAGCTTGACACTGGGCTCAGTCCCACAAACTGAGAGATCATGACCTGAGCCAAAATCAAGAGTCAGACGATTACATGCCTGAGCCACCCTGGCACCCCTGTTTTTCTTGATTTCTAGATGAAGCACTGTCTGAAATAAGATTGTTCCTTTACCCCATTCTCTCAGGTCCCTGCTATCCTCATTATCTTGGAATTTCTTGATTCTAAGCTTTTCACTTGTCATTAGCTTTGAAACTGGGCTAATAGATACAAGCAAACTCACAAACTGTTCAAAATGCATTTTAGATCTTAAACGTATAAGATTTCATCTGACTTCCTTATCCCCTAAGTAGCACAAGATACTCCTGTTCAATTTTTTTTAATGTTTATTTTTGAGAGAGACCGAGTGTGAGCAGGGGAGGGGCAGAGAAAGAGCCACAGAGACAGACAGAATCTGAAGCAGGCTCTGCACTCTCAACACAGAGCCCGACATGGGGCTCAATCCCATGGACCGTGAGATCATGACCTGAGCCCAAATCGAGAGTCGGATGCTAACCGACTCAACCACCCAGGCACTCCAGATATTCCTGTTCAATTTAAACACAATGTTCATGTTGATTTTCATAAATATTGTAGTTTATTTGAGGGTTAGTAAAAAGCATGAAAGATATCTGTAGCCTTTGATTCTTTTCTGTGGATTCTGCATGAGGCTTAGCCAGCACGGATTTGACCGGGGGACTCAGAAGATACTTGGTAGCACAGCTTCACTAACTGAAGGCTGCCCGTTTGTTCCCTTGAAATGAGACCAGAATGACAGCATGATGCTTCGCCTCTGGCGGAATAACATAAGGGACCCTGGAAATCAGCCTCGCTCTTGTTCTGTTTTCTCTGCCTCCATCCCCATCCCCCACCCACCGTGTTACCTGAGCACGGACAGAATGTCTGCGTCCTTGGGACGAGCCATCTGAAGTCCACTCCTTCTGCATCCTGAACGTCTCTTGTGTCCCGTAGGTTGGCTGCCACGTCGGAGGTGGGGGACCAGCCCTGGAAATTCTACTTCAAACTCTACTGCTTCCTGGACACAGACAACGTGCCAGAAGACAGCGTGGAATTCGCGTTTATGTTTGAACAGGTAGAATTCCTCTGCTGGGGAGCAGGGCTAAAACCTGTCCGTTCTGCCGCTAAGTTAGTGGGTGGGCGCAGCGGTACCTTTCCCAGCATGCACGGGGGCAGCTGCTCCTTGACGCCTCTCTAGAACGAAACGACTACGTGTTGTATTTGAACTCCTGCACCTGTTTCAGTTGGGGGGAGAGACACTCCGGGATAAGATATGGGTCCAATGCTGTCTGCTAGGGAGAAATGTAAAGCAGCGAAAGGGAGCGAGGGTACAGTGTTCAGGGGAGGCGACACGGGAGGTGAATTCTGGGTCACGCGCCCCTAACCCTGCTGCCTGCCGCCTTGCAGGCGCACGAAGCCGTCATCCGCGGCCACTACCCGGCCCCCGAAGAGAACCTCCAGGTCCTGGCGGCCCTGCGGCTGCAGTACCTGCAGGGGGACCACTGGCCACACGCCTCCGTGCCCCTGGAGGACGTGTACTCCCTGCAGAGGCTGAGGGCCCGCATCAGCCAGTCCACCAAAAGCTGCGCCCCGTGTGAGCGGCTGGAGAAGAGGCGGACGAGCTTCCTGGAGGGGACGCTGAGGCGCAGTTTCCGGACGGGGTCCGTCGTCCGGCAGAAGGTCGAGGAGGAGCAGATGCTGGACATGTGGATCAAGGAGGAAGTCTCCTCGGCTCGGGCCAGCATCGTTGACAAATGGAAGAAGTTGCAGGGAATGAGCCAGGAACAGGCCATGGCCAAGTACATGGCCTTGATCAAGGAGTGGCCAGGCTATGGGTCGACGCTCTTTGACGTGGAGGTGAGGACTGTTGATTCTTCCATCGACGGCCTAAGTGCCTACGTTGGTGTGGCCTTGGCCTATTACTTAGGCCGGGGGTGGGGCAAGATGCAGCCTTTGTTCTCTCACCGCCGCCCCCCCATGCTTTACCATTAACACGCCCCCTCCTCCACCAAGAGGTTTGGTAGTAAGTGCTTGCACAGTATTAGGAGTGAATGGAAAATTAAGACGTCACCTGTTCTTAAATAACTTCTGTTTTTTCTAATGGTTATTAATTCTGAGACAAAGAGCACTTGTGCATGTGGGGGAGGGGCAGAGAGGGGGAGAGAATCCCAGCTGGCTCCCTGCTGCCAGCACAGAGCCCAGTGTGAGGCTCAATCTCACAAACCATGAGATCGTGACCTGAGCTGAAATCAAGAGTGCGATGCTTAACCGACTGAGCCACCCGGGGGCCCCTCTCCTCTTTATTATGGAAGCTGTACGTAGATTGGTGGTAAAAGTCTATATTTAAAATTTTTAAAAATTTTTTAGAATTATACATATAAATAGAAATTTTGGATACAGTCCACCCTTGAACAACATTGGGGTTGGGGCGCTGATCCCGGAGCAGTTGAAAATATGCATATAACTTTTGATTCACTGAAAGCGTAACTGCTAATAGCCTGCTGATCGAAAGCCTTACCAGTAACATAAACAGTCGGTTAACACGTATTTTGCACGTTATATTTATTACTTACTATATTCTTACAGTAAAGCTAGAGAAAAAAGGTCACTGAGCCAGTCATAAGAGGATACGTTTACCATCCTATACTGTTAAAATCCGCGTATCAGTGGACCCTCGCAGTTCAAACCCATGTCGTTAAAAGACCAATTATACTTGGATTTTACATTTGGTTTCTCCCCCATCACTGGTTCAATGGAAGAATTTGAGTCACACCAGGAATTTTGCTATTAGCGTTACCCATAGTGATTCATACCGTTATTTTTTCCCCAAAGAAGACCATATACTAAAGGAAAATCTTACCAATGGTCTAGATCAAGGCTTGGCAGTCTGGACCAAATCCTCTCTGCCTTCTTTTATACTGTGTTAGCTGAACAGGAATATTCCTTCCTTTCTCTTCCCTCTGGCTGCTTTCACACTAAAAAGGTGGCCATGACAGAGACCACGTGGCCCACAAAACCCAAAATAGTTACTCCCTGCCAGTCCCTGGTCTAAATAAGCTTTCAGTTTTCTTTCAGCATGTTTGATATCTGAAGACTTTCTAAATGAGGCTTTATAAAGATCTACATATTGATTATCTTTTCCAAGATCCTTTCATGGCTTTTCACTGGATTCTATCTTTAGTTAGTTCAGTTAGGGTTGTTAATTTAGGTATAAATCAGATGCTTTCTACAACACCTCCTCTTTTCAGTGTCACTAACATATATCCCTCCTGTTTGTTTTCTGTTTTTTAATTTTTTATGTTTATTTTTGAGAGAGAGACAGAGCATGAGGGGGGCAAGGGCAGAGAGAGAGAGGGAGACACAGAATCGGAAGCAGGCTCCAGGCTCCGAGCTGTCAGCATGGCGCCTGACATGGGGCTCAAACTCACGAACTGTGAGATCATGACCTGAGCCGAAGTCAGACGCTTAACTGACTGAGCCACCCAGGCACCCCTATCCCATTTGTACTGGGTCCCGTCAGCCCGGTGTCCTCATCCCTCCATCTGGGCTTTTGTTTCCAACACCAGTCCACACAGGGAAACCTGTTACCAAACCAGGGATGTTCCTGTCACCACTATGCATGCAGGAGGTCACTGCTGCCTCCGGTCACGAATCCTGTTTTTCAAGAGGAGCCAAAACTGCTAGGCACGGAGTGATTTGGAGAATTTCCCCTTGATCCTAGATTTTGTATTTGAAGACTAATTACCCGAAGGAGGATTGGAGGAAGAGCTAGAGATAGGACGCTGGCTCAGGCTGGTGGGTTTGCTGGGGGGAGGGGGAAGCCACCTCCGAGAGCTAACCCAGTGGGGAGGAGGGTAATGGTGTCCACAGGTGGGGTCAGAGCACAACATTCGCGTTCACCAAGTACGTTTTCCCAGCGCACAGGGTGGGTCAGCCAGTCGGAAATTAAGCCAGTCAAGGAGATGCCATACCCTTCATCAGTCCCCCCGGCACACACACGCCTTGGATGGTCTAGTGTTCTGCATACGGCGCTTGGCTCTGCCTCTCCAGTTCCTAATTGCCTTGTGGTCTGACTCTTGCCCGCAGTGCAAGGAAGGCGGCTTCCCCCAGGACCTCTGGTTGGGCGTCAGCGCGGATGCGGTCTCCGTCTACAAGCGTGGGGAGGGAAGACCGCTGGAGGTCTTCCCGTACGAACACATCCTCTCTTTCGGGGCGCCGCTGGCCAACACCTACAAGATCGTGGTCGATGAGAGGGAGCTGCTCTTCGAAACCAGTGAGGTAAGAGGCGAACCAAGGAAATGGCATGTAGCCCTGACAAAACAGAAAAATGGCCCATTTCCTGGGGCCTTTGAGTCAATGTGTTTTGCTGTAAAATCTATGAAAATAGACCATGGCTGACATCCGATCTCAGATTTCTTCTGTTTGCCACAGAGAAATTTGGTTTTGTTTTATGAGCGGGTCTTACCCATAGAAGAAAGGGGAAAGGAGTGACACAGATGTCCGAATCTACATAGCCTGGCACTAGAGCCTTCTGCTGATCAGCTGATGATTACATCAGAGAATCCCAGCTGGCGGGAGTGAGGGCCATGACCACCCTGGGCGCAGCTAATTCTGGCTCACAGAATCGCAAAAAAGGCCTTTAAATGTGCGTGCCATCTGCTCTAAAGCCTAAAACATAATCATCATCACGCTGCATCCAGGATCCTAGTTAGGGCTCCGATTAGGGAACTGCAAGTGAGCAAAGGCAGGAAACGGACCTGAATGACCTGTTCGGCCTCTGGTGTGAAGTGACGGAGGGGAGGCCAGGGGGGCGCCCAGGGTGCTGGGAGGCAGCAGTCACCCCAGGGCTGCCGTGCGAGAGGCGGACGAGGCTGGCGGGAGGCGAGCAGTGCCACGGAAGGAGGGGAGAGGGCCCTGACTGGAGGGGCCCAGGCGCCCGGCTGCCAGCTCTGGTTGACCCCAGGGTGCACGAAGGAGCCACTCTGGGGGGTCTCTCTGATGGCGCCTGATGTAATGACCGTGATTTAACCAACCTGCGTGGGTGGTATTGGGCAGGGTTCAAAGGGAGGAGAGAGGAGGGAACTGGAAGAGGGATGCAGGCCAGCGCCAGAAGGGACAGGCCCCAGGGGGTGGCGCTGACTGCATCACAGGAAGGAGCTAATACGAGGTATGACTTGTCCGCAGGCCGTTGAGCCTCTTTCTGTTCTGCAGCCGCGTCGTGAGGAGCTGACTACAGTGCAGTGTTCACAAGCTGTGCTCGTGGGCACTGTCATTTACCAGCATTTTTTTTTTAATGTTTGAGAGCGAGCGTGAGCCAGGGGAGGGCCGGAAAGAGACTCCCAAGCAGACTCTACACTCCGTGTGGAGCCTGATGTGGGACTCGAACTCCTGAACCACGAGATCATGACCTGAGTGGAAGCCAAGAGTCGGACGCCTAACCGACCGAGCCACCCAGGGGCCCTTCATTTACCGTCATTTTAAGTGGGGACGGTGATCCCAGCCCTGATGATACCCACCGACTTTAGTGTCCTCGGGCGGGTTAGTTTTTCCCTAATGTGTAAAATCTGACAACTGGACAGTGGGCCAGCCTGTCATTTTTGTGTGAAAGCGCCGCCAGGTGAGGCACATGTGCTCGCTGAGCTCTCGGCCTCCTACAGAACTGGGGGGTCGGGGGGGGGGGCCCCCCCGCCCAGGCCAGACTCTGACTGTGTGCGTTCCACTTCCCCGGGGCAGGTGGTGGACGTGGCCAAGCTCATGAAGGCCTACATCAGCATGATCGTGAAGAAACGCTACAGCGCGTCGCGTTCCGTGAGCAGCCAGGGGAGCTCCAGGTGAAGGCGGGAGGGACTCGGCGTGTCTCCGGCATCCCGACGGGCCGCCCTCTGGCCTCGGCGGCGAGGGCAGAGCCGCCCCCGCTTTCTGGAAGCCCCCCGTCGGAGGGAGGCGTCTCCCAGGGCCCTTTTCGCCCTGCTGACTTCCGCGATCCTGTTACTAAGCTGTCGACCTTAACAGTCCGCCCAATTTCGAAAGCTTTACTACTCTTAGATGACACATGCCTTAAAGCAGAGAGGAAAAAAGCCCCCACGCTGCCACCAAAGCAGCCAGAAGTGCCTTAACGTGTGGAACCAACACTAATTGACCTTAACTGTGCTACTGAAGGGAGATGCCCCCCCGCCAGCCCGTTTGCGGGGAGACTTACAAAGCTTGGTGGGGGGTGTTCATCAATTCTGCACTAACCTCCCAGCCTGATTTCCCGACTCGGAGGGAGGGTGAGGGGGTCGGGAGGGAGGACCGAGGGAGCACAAGGGGACAGGATATTTTAGTTGGAGTGCTGCTGGCAGCCTTCCTCATGGACGTATATTAACTTTTTGTTTTAATTTCATCTTTCAAGTCTGTGTGCTTGCCTGTGCGTCATTGTGTTCATAAACCCGTCACTTTAATCACTGTCTCATGAGCATTAAAAGCAAAGGGAAAAAGGATGTGCAATGGTGTAAACTGTCTGTATATTTTAATAGTTCAGAGTTCTAGCCTTTGGTGGTTACTTTATGAGGTGGTTTAATTAACACACCAGAATCCTGGATTTTCCTGTCTTTGCTGTATTTTGAAAACCACATTTTGACTCCGTTCTGTTTCACATGTAGCAAAAGTCTGCGCTCTGTGTCTGCTGTATTATAAACAGATATGCAGCCTATACAAATAATTGTATTTATACACCACTCTTCAACAGCTGGCTCCAGTGCTGTTTTTAGAACTATATGAAGTCATTTTGGGAGTCTTTAGTTCCTAAAAAAGATTTAAGTTAAAAAAAAGTTTCTTTGAAGGTTAGTCTGGATCGCTCCGGGTAGATCACCGCACAACCTCGATGGACACAGCGGGAAGACATGAGCGAATCTTCAGAGGACCCTGACAGTATAAACGCTGAGGCTTTAATATAATACATCTTATCCCAAGTTTATAATGATAGTCTGACCAGGTGCCTGTAAATAAATCAGTGTTTATGACCAGAAGAAAAATAATCTGGTCTTGGACTTTTATTTTTATATAGAAAAGTTGTAAAGACTTAGGCCGACTAAGTCTTCCCGCAAAGAAAAAAAAATTGCCTTATCCCTTTCGGGACAGCCGTGCGAAATCATTGTCTGTTGGCTCAAAGAAAGTCTGACAATAAAAGCTATTAGCTCTCACACAGTGTGTTTTCTTTATCAGGGTGACCCGAGATACATGACGGGGTTTGGGAAGTCCAACTTAGTTAACATCTAGTGTAATACGGTTTCACTAGTGGAATTCAGTGATTCGTCACTTACGTAGATCACCCAGTGCTCATCCCAGTAAGGGCCCTTCTTAATGCCCCTCACTGATTTACCCTTCTCCCCACCTACCTCCCCTCCAGCAACCCTCGGTCTGTTCTCTGTATTTAAGAGTTTTATACGGTTTGCCTCCCTGTTCTTAATCCTATTTGTTTTTCCCTTCTCCTATGTTCATATGTTTTCTTAAATTCCATGAGTGAAATCATGTGTTTTTCCGACTTACTGCACTTAGCATAATATACTCTAGTTCCATCCATGTTGTTGCAGATAGCAAGATTTCATTCATTTTGATTAAAATTCCATCACGTGTGTGTGTACACACACACACACACAATCTTTGTCAGCCGATGGACATTTAGACTCTTACCAGAATTTGTTGACAGTGCTACTATAAACATTGGGGACGTATGCCCCTTTGAATCGGCAGTTTTGTATCCTATGGATAAATACCTAGTAATGCAATTGCTGGGTCATATGGCAGCTCTAGATTTAATTTTTAGAAATCTCAGAGCGGCTGCACCAGTTTGCGTTTCCACCAACAGTGCAAAGGGGTCCCCCTTCCTCTGCGTCCTTGCCAATATCTGTTGTTTCCTGCGTTGTTAATTTTAGCCATTCTGACAGTTGTGAGGTGGTTTCTCATGGTTTTGATTTTTATTTCCTTGACGACGTTGAGCATCGATGTATCTGTTAGCCATCTGGAGGTCTTCTTTCGAAAAGTGTTCACATCTTTTGCCTGTTTCTCACTGGATTACTTGTTTTATGGGTGTTGGAGAAGTTCTTTATAGATTTTGGATACTAACCCCTTATCTGATATATCATTGGTGAATTATCTTCTCCCATTCTGTCAGTTGCCTTTTAGTTTTGTAGATTGTTGGCCTGGTTTTCATGCTTTTGGCGTGATTAAATTGCATGTCTCATAACTTAATCACCAGAGGACATGCAGACCTCTTACCTGCTCTTTTAGACACACAACAGGACTCCAAGAAGACAGAGAAGGTAAAGGATTCAGTGAAATCCAGAAGGCCTTGAAATGTGTGTTTCTGTAGCTTGTAGCCCCAGAATGAGCCTGATCATCAATCCTGATCCCGCAGCTCGCTGTGGAGCAGAACAGAGGTAGGCTGTTTGGCCACCCAGCTTACCCAAACCGGCTTTCACCACGGGATCTCACCTGGTCCCCCCAGCCAGACGTGGGGCGCAAGTGGCACCAGTCCCCGGGGGTCCCTTTCTCTTACCTCTGAATCTCACCTCTGCTTGTGCCCAGAGTGCTTTCGCACTCCAGGGTCTGGGAAGTCCCCTGCAGGCAGCTGATGCTGAGTGCCTGTGGCCTTGAGCTGAGAAGGAAGATGAGCCACACTCCGTGTGTGTTGTTGCTTTCATTTCCGGCCCGCAGGGAAGCTGGCAGGAGGGCCTCTGCCCTGCTCACCACTCAGGATCTGCTCTGTGACTTCCCGCACCGCAGAAGGCCACCTCCCTTCTCCGGTTGTATATGAAGCAAGCGGGCTAAGCAAGGCAAAGTGCCTCAGCTTGGGCCCTGCAGCAGCACCAAAGCCAGAACTCCGGTCTCTACACATAGGTCTTTACATGTCAGCAGCCTCATTTCATTTGTTTTAGTGTTTGTTTTATTTAGAAACAATACAGATGCAGAAGTTGCATCAGCAGGTACGGGGAGACCCGGACACCCTTCCCCCACTTTCCCCAGCTGTAACATGTTGCAGAGCCATAGAACGGTATCACACGGGTCCATTATAATCAGGATTCTGCTTCCACGTTTTACCCAAGGAATAGAGCCCTGGGTTTCGAGGTGGTCGCTTTAAGCGTTTCTTGTCCGCTATCTTGAACGAGCTGTCTGCCGTCCTTCCCTCCCCGGATTCCTCACCAGCACACACTGGCTCAGCGTCACCTCGCCTTGCTACGTGAGCAGTCAGCACGGGGACGAAAGCCACTGGCCTCCCTTCATATGTCCCAAGAAACCCGGCATCGTGCCTGCCTGGAGCAGGTAGAGAGGTGACCGCGATGTCCCGGGAGGATCCGGGTGAAGGAGCACCGGCCTTGCCGCACGGCAGAGGGGAACGCCTCCGAGAGTGGGATCACGTGGTTTCTGACGTATTTCGCTTAGCGTCACATACCCTAGTTCCATCCATGTTGCAAATAGCAAGAGTTCATTCTTTTTAATATTCCATCATGTGTATGTATGCCTATGTGTATATGTATACCCACACCACTCCTTTATCCATGGTCAGTTGATGGACCTTTAGACTCCTTCCATAATTTGTTGTTGATCCAGGACGGCCCTGGATGCAGCAGAAGTGCAGGGGTGGAGGTGGAGGCGGGGGGTGGGGGGGTAGGTGTTGGGGCAAAGGTCAGGAGCGGCTCTAACCCCCTTATCCTAGCCCCGGACAGCACCTTCCTTGGCCTCTGTGCTCCACCGCCTCAGTGCAGAATGGGGATTCCTAAGTCATCCCCTCCCCCCACCCCGCTCATACATGCTGTCGACACACCAGACATCTGGAGGGATCTTTATAAAATACCCAAACATATCCCCCTCCTACTAAAAGCTCTCTGTCTCCCCAAAATATGAATCTCTACTCCAGGGCTGTGTTCTCTGCCCCACCTGCCTCTAGCCTTGCCTCATGCCTCTCTCTTCCCTACCCAGCACCGATCTTGCTCACGATTTCATTTTGTCCCCATTTTATCAGCTCCTCCCCGAAACTTCAGAGTATTCTGCCCGGCAGTGAGAAAGGTGACTGATGTTTCCCTGGGGAAACTCCGTCTCTGTGCTCAAGAAGGGGAAAGCCGGGATTCCCAGGTACCTGGAGCGCAGGCAGGGGTGTGCTGGCAAATGTTTACCCACCGATCCTCCACGAGGAAACAGTCCTGCTTTGTGGCGTTGGCTGGTATTCACAGTGTCCGTGTTCCCACTGTGACTCATTTCAGGCTCCATGGGGACGTCGCTGAATGCGGAGCTGGATGGGACACGGGGTTGGCTCCTGAAAGCTGGTGCCTGCACACCACAGAAAGGACACGTCAGTCACCAATTTTGCAATCAAAAAATGTGTATCTTCTTCCTAAGAAAACCTCTAAAGCAAGTAAAGAGATACTTAGGAAGCTTAAAGCACTTTTTTGGGGGCGGGGGAGGTTTCTGTGGGAAAATTAAAGAGGTTTTCAAAGTGTATAATTTGTTCCTATCTTTAGTTTTCCCAGAGACTCTTTTTCTCTCTCAAGTAAGGACAGGATTACAGTTGATTAGCAGCTTGAGACATAAACAGGGTCGACTACCCCTAGGCAGCCAGAAAGGAAACCGAGGGGTTCTGGGAACTCTGATCTCTTGGGGGAGCTGTTCTAAAAAAGTTTACTCAGTGACTTGACATTGAGGAGATTTAATAGGCCTCCTGGTTAGAAGTAAGACAACCCCACTGATCAACGTCAACCACAACATAATTCAGTTGACTTTAATTTACTAAATATTTACTAAATTCTTACTTGGATTGAAAAAAAAAAAAAACCCGCAGTGTCTCAGTGGGGTTTGCAAAGGAAATAGAAGGATTGTCTTAAGTTGCTTGGAGTCTAGTTGGAGGTAAAACATGGAAATATTTGAAGCAAATTGATTGCAACAGCAGTGGTAATGGGGCCAGCTGCTAACGCGTTGAAGGTTCCAGAAAGCAAGAGTGTGAGGGTGAGAGTTTTCAAAGACTGCGGAGCAAAAAAAATGCAGATTTGTGACTTGTGTGAACAGTCCAGCGGAACACATGACCGGGGAAAATCCATGAGACAAAAATGAGCAGGGTAGGGATTTCTAAGTAATTCCTCCTTTTACTCATTGTGCCTTTCCCGTATCCTCTCTCTCTGATGTGATCAATGACATTATTTTGCCATTTGCTCAGAACATTCAGGCCTCATGCGCCAGCATCCTGCCCCCATCGTGGCCTCCCAGTAGAGGTGCTGGCCGACCTGTTTTTTCACTCACGATACAGAGATTTAGAAAGCAAGTTCTTTAACTTGCTGTCACAGCTTTGCTGCGCAACAAATCATTCAAAACTGGCACACTGTTAAGTCTGCCATATTCTACTGGCCAAAGCCAGATCCGGTGCCAGACCAGAGCCAAGAGGCGGGGGGGCAGACTCCATATCGTGATGGAAGTTGCTGCAAAGTCACTCAAGGGCTTGAGGAACTGCAGCGACTTTTATCATCTAATCACACTTGGCTAAAAACAACAAAACTACAGGGGACAGAGAATTCATATCCAGGTTTGATCACAAAGCTCTCTGGAAGTCCAAATACTTTCCTCATTACATGGCTGCACCCGTCATTTACCACTACACCATCACCTTTGTCTGATTAGACCCTTCTCCTGTCAACAGACACATGTGACCCTCTTAGTCCTTTTTCCAGGTGTCCCTCCCCCCAGATAATTCTCTTGCCTGAAATGACCTTCCTCCCGGTTCATAATATCTTCATCGATGACAACCTGGCTTTACCTTCAGTCTCTCTGCAGAGCTGCCTGTGGTGGAGACTGCTAACCATCCCCTGGGAATCTGCCCTTGGACAATTTGTTCTTTTTCTTTTATAATAGAATTCCCCTAAGTTGTAGCCTGCGGTCCATGCTAAGCTACGGAATCCGTTCCCCAGCCTTCTTTGCAACTCAGCATGTATGGTAGTTCTAGAAAAACGTTGAACTTCTTGGGGTGCCTGGTGGCTCCGTTGGATGAGTGTCCAACTCTTGGTTTCAGCTCAGGTCATGATCTCCCAGTTTGTGGGATCGAGCCCCATGTTGGGCTCTGCCCTGACAGTCTGGAGCCTATTTGGGATTCTCTCCCTCTCTCTACTCACCCTTCTCTCAAAATAAATAACCTTAAAAAAACAATAATAAACATTGCAACCTCTTGGGGCACATCCGTGGTTCAGCCATTTGACCATCCAACTCTTGGTTTCGGCTCAGGTCATAATCTCATGGTTCCTGACATCTAGCTCCGTGTCAGGCCCTCAGTGCAGAGTCTGCTTGGGATTCTCTCTCTCCCTCTCTCTGCCCCTCCCCCACTCATGCTCTTTCTCTCTCAATTTAAACATTAAAAAAATAAAAAACATTGCAACTTCCTGATAACCCCTCCCGTAAAAAAGGTGAACTCTAATCCCTGTGAATGTGGGCCAGCCATAGTGACTCCACTTCTAATAGAATGTGGTAGAAATGATACCAGCTGGGAAGGCCAGGGCATAAAAGAGGACACATCTTTACCTGCTGTTTCTCTTGAGACGTACACTTTAGGAGGATTAAGCTGACGTGAATGAAATCTCACCAACCCCAAGATGCTGTGCTACAAAGCCTATGTAAGGAGGTCGCGTGGAGATAGGCCCCACAGGGACCGTCCCCCAACTGGTTTGTCTGCTCAGCCTCAACGTGTGGGTGCGTCTTCAGATACTCCGGCCACTAGGCCTGTGCAAAATACACTCCCGCCCTCTCCAGACCCACCAAAGTCTTACTGATAAAGGTATCCGGGTTCAGGCCTGAGGCCCAAGATCTCGGCCTGTCAGTCAAGTTCCAGGGTGAACAAGGCTCGTTGGCTGTAGTGTCTCAAGTGCCGATCGTTAACGCAGGCCGGAAGATCCGTGTGCCATAGAGGTAAAGTCTGTCCCCCACGTAGTCATACAGCCTGAAGCCAACTGCCACGGAGACTGTCATTACCACAGGGGAAACCAGGAGGCACAGAAGAGTCACAAGTCTGTGACCGTGATGGAAAAAAAGGATGACTCAGGATATATCCAAGACCCCATGGAGAATGATTCCCAGTCAGTGGAGCTGAGTCCCCGTCATGGGACTGGCATCCCGTGCCCAGCTGGATTTCAGGAATGTGTGAAGGGGAAAATGTAACCGATTTGGGCCAGAGGACCAACTGTGGTGGCTTTAAACATACCCACAAATTCGCTGGCAATCCTCCCGTGAAAAGGTGGAGTCTAAGTCTCCTCTCCTGACAGAGTATGACAGGAGGGCTATCACATGACACCCAAAGCTAAGTCATGGGGGGTGGGGGACATGTGCTTTTGGTCCCCACGGTGCCACCCGCAGCGGTTCACGGCTTCCCAAAAGCAACCACCAGACATGCAAATGCTGGGCCTGCAGACTCCAGCCCCCCGCCTGCGGAGCGACTCAGCTGAGCAAGGGGGACAGTTATGTGCTGCCCCACCCTCAGCCCTACTGAGGAAGTTCTAGCCACACCAGCAAGCCAGAAAGAGGAATAAACCTCGGAGGAATGGTGCGATTTAAAACTGTCGCTATTTACAGCTGGTGTGATGAAGCACCTAGTTTATCAACTGATCATGTTGGATTTTCTATTAGAATTAATGAGGGTAGCAAGATCACTAGATAAAAGGTCGAAATTCTTTTAAAAACCAATTGCATTTCTATATAGCAGCAGCGACCCATTATAACTTTTTAAAAAAATAATACCTTTTATGGGGTGCCCGAGTGGCTCAGTTGGTTGAGCGTCCGACTTCGGCTCAGGGCATGATCTCGCGGTTCGTGGGTTCGAGCCCTGCATTGGGCTCTGTGCTGACAGTTTGGAGCCTGGAGCCTGCTTTGGATTCTGTGTCTCCTCTCTGCTGCTCCTCTGCTTATGCTCTCTGTCTCTCAAAAATAAATAAATATTTAAAACATTTTTTTAAAAAGGGATTACTTCATTGTTAAAAAAAATAATACCTTTTACAATGTTATCAAACACATTTATTATCTAAGAAAATCTGAAAAACTATTGTGTCCTCTGATTACAAAGCGAACATCTCCTTTAAGCTATGCTCGGAGTTCAGATGTAAATTGATCTCACAAAAGCATTTGAAATGAGGTGAAGCAGAACGTACTGTGCTACAAATATCAGTTAATCATAAAAACAAAAACACACTGGAGATAGAAGGAAATGAGTTTATAACCCAATTTCTATCTTATACAGGTGAGGGAGCTGAAGACTCAGAACTTCTAGTTTCACGGTCCTTCCTCTTTTTAATTTTTTAATGTTTTATTTATTTTTGATAGAGAGACAGAGCATGAGAGGGGGAGGGGCAGAGAGAGAAGGAGACACAGACCAGAAGCAGGCTCCAGGCTCTGAGCTAGCTGTCAGCACAGAGCCTGATGTGGGGTTCGAACCCACGAATGTGAGATCTGACCTAAGCTGAAGTCGGAGGCTTAACCGACTGAGCCACCCAGGCGCCCCCGGTCATTCCTTTTAAATGAGGCTGAATTGAAAACACAGCAGGAAGAAATCTAACTTCTAGAACAAAACACATCCCTTCACGCCAGAAATAGTCCCATTTATTGGTGAGCAGAGAGCGCCTGCCTGAAGTGTTTATTTTGTATTTTAAACTATCTGGCCTTCTGTTGCTCAGTAGAACCATGAATTTTTTCAAAGTTCTGCTGCGGTTCACCCAGACCATGCTACCTAGAATCATCCACGTGAGAAGCATCAGTTGCAAACTGGTTGAAGGCGAGACTGTGTCCGCATGTGAGGTCACGTGGCCACTCAGCCCACTTCTCCTTCCCCCAATTCTCCACCTGTGACTCTTCAACATTCAGGCCTCAGCTTAAATGTCACCTCTCCAGAAGGCCGTTTCCTCACTACCAAATGTAGAATAGCTAGTCCTCACTGGGTCACCATGCTTTAAGGAGCATTTGCCACCAAAGAGTATTTTCTTGCTTAATTGCTTATTGTAGGTCTGCTGCAATTAGTAGGTCATCTCTGGAAGAGCAGAAATCTTTTCGGATTTGTTAGTGTCACTTGTAACCAGGACCAGGTCAGAACATGGTAGATGCTCAGGAATCAGTTCTTAAACGAATAAATTGTAACTTTCAATGTGGGGGCCACCCCACCTGAGACCCCCTGGGAGAAGAGACCCCAGGGCAGAGGGAAAATGCTAGCGCTTTGGGAAGCAGAGCCCAGGGCAGCGAGGGTAAGAGGCAGAGGAGGATGGGAAGCAAGGCAAAGTACTGCACTGCCATGCAGCCCCTGCTTCCCATGGGCCACCAGGAGACCCCAAGAGCGGGGCCACATGGGGTATCTCTGCACAGGTTGTATACAAGAAGGAAGAAACAGGTCCTGAGTTGATCCTGTCTCCTGTTTCCCATTGGCTGAATTTGACTAGGTGGGGAGTCAGTCCCCTCCCATTTCCTTGTCAGCTGGTGCCTTTCAAAGCCATGTCCCACACTGTGGCAGGCTGAAAGATGTCCACATCCTAACCCCCGGGACCTGTGAGGGTGACCTTGTCCTGCAAAAGAAACTGCAGACGTGATTACACTGAGGGTTTTGAGATTATCCACGTGGGGCCAGTGGAATCATGTGTCCTTAGATGCAGGAGGCGGGAGATCAGACTCAGTAGTAGGAGACGTGACAGAGGCCACAGGTTGTCGTGAAGCAGAGAAGGGGCCACAGGTGGGGCCATGCAGGTGACTTTCTTGCTTGGTAACCTTGGGAGGAGCCAGCCCTGGTGACACCTTGGTCTTGACCCTGTGGGTCTCATTTCAGACTTCTGACCTCCAGAACTGTGAGAAAATAAACTACTGTTTTCAACGACTAAGTGGTGGAAACCGTGACAGCAGCAATAGTCAACCGATACACATGCCCTCCAGGGGAGCGTTTCCTGTAAGTGCGACAGGAGGATCCACAGAGCTCCAGCTAAGCTCAGCCAGGGAACATCACACAAGGTACATCACACAAGGACCCATAGGACAGCTTATATCAAGAAGCTTAGGACAGAGAAGATGTGTATTCGTTGATTGTATTAACATTGCCTTTTATTCTAATTCTTTTCTCTTTTAATTTTAGAGAGAGGGAGGGAGAGGGGCACAGGGAGAGAGAGAGAGAGAAAATCTTAAAACTGGCTTCATGCTCAGTGCAGAGCCTGGTGTGGGGCTTGATCCTATGACCCTGGGATCATGATCTGGGCTAAAATCAAGAGTCAGACGCTCAACTGACTGAGCCACCCAGACACCCCAATTATACTTCATTTTCAGTTGTGAAGAACTGCCCAGCTGTGAAAAATGTCCCTGAGCCTCTCAGGTGACATTTATATATGTCACATAATCTATAGGCCAATCAGACCATCACAAAAATGCCTTCAAATCTGTTAAAAATCCATCCGTACAGAAACTTTTATTCTATGTAGATTTGATACAGAATCTACAGAGAGCACAGGATGTACTAGGTAACTCTAGCTGCTTTGGCGAACACCTACGTGTCAAGGACCTACTGCTATTAGGGACCATTTCTTGCTTACGTAACTGACCAATATGGAGCTAACGGTAGGAGGGTATCGGCTCTGCTCCTGTGGCTATTCAGGGGCCCAGCTCACAGGGGCTCTGCCTTCTTCAACATTTATCTTCCAAGGCTACCCTAGGCACAAGGTTGGCAAAAAGGGAGCAATTGACTGGATAGGAACATACGACTTTTAATCTCCTCGGCCAGGAAATGATGTCACATGGCATTACTTCTATGCAAGGGATGCTGGGAAATGTAGTTCCAGGCTGGGCAACTACCTTTTCAGTTACACTGCGTTACATAAGGGGAGAATGAAGCTTTGGTGGACAACTGACTGTCACTTGCCTCAGTCTGTCCCTGTGGCCGAGAGATGTTCATATGGACTCTTTCCCTCAAATATGAAAAACCCTTCTCCCAGCCAAAAAGGTACATTCAAAGGAATTAACTCAAAATCCTGTTAGTTACTGCATCCTTAAGGGCAAAACAAATGGCTAGCCAACAAGAGACTGCTCAGTCTATACAATTAAAAGAGGTCAAGGGGCGCCTGGGTGGCTCAGCTGGTTGGGTGGCTGACTCTTGATTTCAGCTCATGTCATGATCTTGTAGTCGTGTGATGGAGCCCAATACTGGGCTCCAATGTAGGGTTCTGTCTCTCCCTCCCTCTCTGCCCTTCCCCTGCTCGCACATGCACATTCTCTCTCAAAAAGGAAAAAATAAAAATAAAAAACTCCAGGATGGACGACAGGAAGGTGAGGAGACACCACCCTAACAGAAAGTCTCAAGTTCTTGCCTGGTTTCCAGAGCTGAGCCAGTTGTTGGACCCAAGCCCATTGGTTGAAGGCAAGACTGTGTCCACAGCCCCCGTAAAACCACACATGTTTTGGTGGCCCTGATCTCCCAGTCCTTCACCAAAGAGATCTGCTTGAGTAACGGAATGCTGAGGAATACCCAAGCATTTTGATGACTGTTGGACAGGGTACTGGTAGACATTAATGCCTTGATACATTAATCATCATCACAGGCCTCTGGCAGAGTCAGGAAAACCTGGAGTTAGGAAATAAGTGGATACCTGGCCCAGATCCAAGTTACAATGGCTACAGCAGGTCTGGGGCCCTTCCTGGAGGTCATTTCCCTAGACCCCAAATGTATAATGGAACTAGACATGCTTGGTAGTTGCACAACCTCCCCTCACGTCAGTTCCTTGCCTTAGGGTAAGACTACCATAGTATAGACGTCAAGGAGAATGCTCTGAAATGAATGCCCTCCATGAAAAAGATCGTGAATCAAAGCCGACATGGTATCCTCGGGGAATGGCAGGAATGAGTGTCATCGCCAAAGAACTAGAGGATTCAGGGCGAGGCCCTATCCTGTTGCCTTTCAGTGCACAAGCGTGGAACCTGCAAAAACCAAACAAATCCGGCGGACTATGGCCAAGCCAACCAAGTAGTAGGCCCAATTGCAGCCGCTATGCCAAATGAGACCTTGTTCCCAGGTCAAAACAGCATTAGTGCATGTTAGAGATGATTTCACTTTCACACTTCCTTAGATTCCTGGTTTTCTCCATTAATTTCAAGTAAACTTAAGTCAACATGCATAACTTTGAAGATACATAAGATATATAGGGATAAGATTGATTTCTTCAAAGAGAGTTGCATAATTAAAGCTTAGTAAACATCATCTATAATAATAAATTATTCATATGGTACTTATTTGGCACACTCAGTAATTCAGGACATGGCCAAAGAAGCAAAATTGCTCTTCATGTGAGTAGCCATGACTAAGGCCACGTGCGCTTTGCTGACTCTGATTTTGCTTCTGCTTGAAGTGGGTCGAAACAGCTTATCCTCCCTCTCACCACATGCGACAGGTGCCTTCCTGTCTCCCAACGCTGCACTCTGTGTTCTCAGCAGCTCACGATCTGACATCTGCAAACCACCCATAATCTCTAACTCAGGCCTGGTGTGTTCCCTGCAACCCTCTCGGGTGAGGACTGTTTGGTTCCCAGCCCTGTACCACTGGGCCCTCTATGCAGTGACTGTGCCCTTGGGACTTCCAGACCCTGTTGCTTATTTCCTTGATGTAATCCTCAGGATCTTTGGAGCAATGCTATTGGACCATACCATCCACACTCCCTCCTCATCCAAGTATCTGGCTCGCGGATTTTCTCTGGACCATTATTCAGCAGACTTCTTTCACATGAACAATCCACCCAGTGCCCTGACTTCATGCGCTGACCTCATGTCCTCTTCCCCCTCTAAATTCTAGCCTCCACTGACTCCTTTCCACGGCTTTTTCAGCATACTCCCTGCTAGGAACACTCTTCTATCAATGTTACCTCATCAGGGCCTCCCAACCATGAGGCCACCATTGTCTTCAATATCTTCACTTCCCTCCTCCCCAAGATTAGCATCTCTGGTCCATCACTATAATCATTCAATTCTGTTCACCCTCAACTCCTCCCTCACCCCTTCCTCTTCTCCACTTATCCTAAAAAGCTCATCCGTAGTAAACCCAATTCTCTAAGTCTGTATGTGAGCAGCTGATTATCACTGGAGAAACACTCTCCTTTTAAGCTAATGACCATGATTTTCAGAGGCCACCCATCACATCCACCCTCCCACCCTTCCCTAGTGAAGGGTTTCCCATGGTCCCCTGGGTCCAAGGCCACTATCCCAAAATTCCTCTCTTTTTATCTTCATATCACCATTCTTCCTATGCCCCAACTTCTTATTTAATTATGAGAACCCAAGGAGAAGCAGAAAGCACTCTATCTTCTATCACATCTTCCAATTTATCCCATGAAGTCCTCTGGCTTTCATGTCATTTAGATGTTGATTTTTTCTTCCCTGAGCTCACAGTTTTTAGATCCAGCTTCCTACTTGTCTACACTTGGACCTGTATTAGGCATATGAAGTATAGTAAATCCAAGAGAATTCCTCTCCCACATCTTCCCTATCTCTACAGGTGTTAGATGTCGTTTATAATTTCTCTCTGTCCCTAACACCTTACATTAGATGCATTAGCAGTTTCTGTTGGCTGTATGTCCCAGATGTGTTCGAGATCCAATCATTTCTCACCATGTCCACCACTGCCAATATCTCTGTGACTAGTCCAGTAATCCCTAACCGAGCTCCTTGCTTCATGCTTGTCTTCTCATCAATGACCAGAACAATCTTTCCAAGCTGAAAACTGAGAGGCACCTGTGTGGCTCAGTTGGTTAAGCATCAGACTCTATTTCAGTCCAGGTTATTATCTCACACAGTTCGTGAGATCGAGCCCCACATTGGGCATGGTGCTCAGTGTGGAGTCTGCTTGGGATTCTCTCTCTCTCTCTCTCTCTCTCTCTGTCTCTCTCTCTCTGTCTCAGCCCCCCAGCTGCTCACATGTGATCATATACTTTCTCAAAATAAATAAACTTTAAAAAGAAAGATGAGGGGCACCTGGGTGGCTTAGTTGGTTAAGCGTGCGACTTTGGTTCTGGTCATGATCTTGCAGTTCGTAGGTTCAAGCCCCATGTCGGGCTCTGTGCTGACAGCTCTGAGCCTGGAGCCTGCTTTGGATTCTGTGTCTCCCTCTCTCTCTGGCCCTCCCCAGCTCACACACTGTCTCAAAAATAAACATAATTTTTTTAAAAAGATGAAAATTGAATGAAGCCATGTTTTGCACAACACCCTTGATTAACTTTCTACCGTCTTTTAGAACAAGATGTCAACCATGCCTGGTCTGCCGCGCCCTTCGTGATGCCCCACTGCCTTCCCCTCCCCACTCACTGGTCTCCCCTCACCCAAGCCCCTGGCTCACACTGCTCTTCTCATTTTAGCCTTGTGTTCCTTGAGCACAAGCTAGTTCTTACTTCATGATCCTCACCTGCTCTGCCTCCGGAACTCCGTGTGACTGGCTGTCTTCCCTCTTTGAAGTCTGCTCAAAAGTCACTTCTGTCAGCCCCTCCCCACCCCATCTCTTCCAAAGCACTTCCCCTTTCCACTCTGTCCTGTTTTTCTTCACTGCACTTAACCTACGTCACATTATGTTAACGGTCCCCGTGCTCTTGTGCTGTCGCCTCTCACACGGACTCCGGCCTGAGCCATGTGACTTGCTTTGGCCCCTAGGACATCAGACAGTGTGACCCAACCAGAAGGTTGAGACGTGCTTGGACAGTAGGGGATGCCTTCGTGGGCCTCCAGCTGCCAAGTGAGAAAGCCTTCAGCCAGCCTCCTGGTGAGGCCACTGGGGATGATGAAGACCCACTGCTGACACCCCTCAGCCGAGTGCCACCCAGCATCTGCGAACTGTGTCAGATGCACACAGGGCCCAGCAACACCACGTGCATCAGAGACGTGCCGTCCTGGCCGATCTCTCCCCAGCTGCCGATCCACAGAGTCGTGAGCAAATCCAAGTTGTCTGAGTCCAAGTTTGGGGACGGTTTGTTACACAGCAGTATGTAACACACATCGCAACCTAGGTAGGGGGTTACGTCCATATGCATATTTGCTCACGGTCTGCCAGGCCTTCCACCATTTAAGCTCTAGGAGGACAGGAACGCTACCTGAGTACACTGTGGTCCTCCAGCCTGGAACAGCGTCTGGCCCCGAGAGGCACACAGAAGACATTCGTTCTTGAACCAACGGTCTCTTGTGAAGCAGCCTCGCCTCATACTTTGACTCCACTAAGATCTTTATATTTGGCCCATTAGAGAGATCTGTCTTCACGGCGTGCCTGGCTGGCTCAGTTCATACAACACGTGACTCTTAATTTCAGAGTTGCAAATTCAATCCCCACGTTGGGTTTATTTAAAAATAAAACCTTGGGGCATTTGGGTGGCTCAGCCGGTTAAGTGTCTGACTTCACCTCAGGTCATGATATCACAGTTTAGGAGTTCAAGCCCCGCATCGGGCTCTGTGCTGACATCTCAGAGCCTGGAGCCTGCTTCAGATTCTGTGTCTCCCTCTCTCTTTCTGCCCCTCCCCGGTCATGTGCGCTTGCTCACTCTCTCTGTCTCAGAAATCAACATCAATATTTTAAAAAAAAATAAAACTTTTTTTAAAAAGAAGGAAAGATCTGTCTCCTGTCTTCCAGTTAAGACATGACCACCTGAAATTCAACACCTTCTAAATCGATGGGGGTTTTTTCCTCTCCAAGTTCATTTCCAACTTTTCTCCTCTATTTCATATATTAGTACTGGCACCATGAGGTGCGATAACACTTAATTTTATGTGTCAATCTGGCTAGGTTATGGTGCCCAATTTTTTTTGGTCAAACACCAGCTCAGATGTCACTGTAAAGTTATTTTTAGATGTGATTAACACTTATTTTATTTTTTAAAGTTTATTTATTTTAAGAGAGAGTGAGCAGGGAAGAAGCAGAGAGAGAATCCCGAGCAGGCTCTGCACTGCCAGCACAGAGCCTGACACAGGGCTCAGACTCACCAACTGGGAGATCGGGACCTGAGAAGAAATCCAGAGCTGGATGCTTCCGCAATCGAGCCACCCAGGTGCCCCTAGATGTGATTACCATTTAAATCAGTAGACAGAGAAAAGCATAATACCCTCCATAGTGTGGGTGGGCCTCATCTAATCAGTTGAAGGCTTTAACAGAAAAGACTGAAATCCTTTGAGCAGGAAGGAATTCTGTCTCCAGAATGCCTTCGGAATCAAGACTGCAACATTCACTCCCGCCTGAATCTCCAGCCTCCACATCTACCCAGCAGGTTTCAGACTTGCCTGTACACACAGTTGCAGGTACCAATTCCTCAAATCCCTCCTCCCCAGCTTTACCCCCCACCCCCACACCATTGGTTCTGTTTCTCTGGAGAACCTTAATGCTGGCGTTATCTTTGACAATCCCCTCCCCCTCTTTTCCCAACATCCATTCAGTCACCAAAGCCCTGCTGCAATCTACAAAATGCCTCCTGTAGCCCCTTTCTCTGCCTCCATGTCCCCTGCAGCCCCTTTCTCTGCCTCCATGTCCCCTGTCTTGGTTTAGACTCTCAGCATCTCTCACGTGGACTATTACAGAGTCTGTTAACCAGTCTCTCTGCTTCATCTCCTTCCAATCCACATGCTACTCCACCACCAGAGTTACCTAAGAATCTGATCATGACACTTACCTCCAAAATCTCCCATCATCTAAAGAATACAGCTCAAACTCCTCAGTGTAACATGAAAGCTCTAGATCAACAAGTTCAAGTTCTATTACCAGTTCTGCATCTCTTACTCCTCTCCCAAAACTCCAAATTCTAGCTATAGTTAGCATCTGTGGATTCCCAAACATGTCATGTTCATTTCATGCCTTCATGCTTTTACATATTTTATGCTATTTACTTGGAACGTCTACCGATTTGTTTTGCGAACATTCCAACCTACGCTTCAAGCTCTAACTCAGATGCCCTCTTTGTTCGTAACCTGTCCCTGGATGCTTGGTCATAGTGTTTAGACAATGATGAAGATCTTTTCATTAGTCTTATTGTCTTGAAATTAATGTATGTGTCTGTATTTCTCAAGACAAGAGGCTATTTGATGGCAGGGACTCTGTGTAATAATAGATACTAAGAGATTGTAATAGCAATAATACTAATTAGATCTCTAAAGGAAAAATAGGATGAAAACAGAGAGGGAGGCAAACCATAAGAGAATACAGAGAACAACTGAGGGCCGCTGGAGGGATTTTGGGTGGAGGGATGGGCACTAAGAAGGGCTCTTATTGGGATGAGCACTGGGTGCTCTATGTAAGTGATGAATTACTAAATTCTACTTCTGAAACCAATACTACACTATATGTTAAGTAACATGGACTTAAATGAAAAATAAGTAAATAAAAATTATTAGATCCCTAGTCCTGGTTTTCTGTTTAGCTCATAATAGCCACTCGAAAACTATTTACGGAGCCAATTTTTGTGTGTTAGAGTTTTAAGCCCTTTGAAGGCAGAATCCATATTACCGTTCATCTTTGTATCACTTATGGTGCCTCTCCTAGGATCTCGTACATAGTACTAGGATCAGGTACACAGTACTATGTAAAGTACACAGAGAAGTACCCAGTACATAGGATCTTGCTCAATAGAAGACTGGATTAAAGAAAAGCTTCAGTTCTCTGAAGAACACAAATATTTCATTTCCTGTTGCTACAATATGTCTGCCATCATTGGATTCCCGTGCTCAGGGTCGTGACAATGATGTTAAGTCAAGCAAGAGTTCGTGGAAAGGTCACAGTCTTGAAAATGAAAAACTGTAAGCACTTTTTCTATTTCCTATTTCTCACAGTCTTCTAGAAAACACTTTTTTTTTCTTTTGACAGTTTCAAACCCACAGGAAAGTTGAAAGAACAGTACGACGAACAGCCGGATACCCCTCACACAGATTCGCCAACATCTTGCCACACCCATTTCCCCCATCTCTATTTTTCTCTCTCTATATATTTCGCTTATGCTGAAATGCCGTGACGGCATACTTGGAAGGAGGACTTTCTCTTGCATCACCAGAACACCATTATCACGCCTAAGAAAAGCAATATTAATTCAACAAAATTATCTAGCATAGAATCTGGACTCAAATGTTCCTTATTTTTCCTCCCAATGTCTTTGAAAGCATTATCTTAGATCCAGAATCCAATCAAGTTTCACACATTGATTTGGCTGTTATCTCTCTCTTTAAACCGTTCGTCTGTTGATATCAGACACCTGAGGATCCAGGTCAGTTGACCTGTAGAATACAGGACATTGTTTTGTTAGGATTTGATTAAGGTCAAATGTTTCCAGCGAGATTTGTTGTGTCCCTCCCCTGACATCAGGGGCTCATAAGGTCAGACTGTCCTACTTCTGAAGATGCCCAGCTTGATGAGAGGCAGAGAAGGTGGAGATCTCTCCAATGCAAAGACACACTTTGTAATTAGTAAGTAACCTGTGAGATTGTGTAAACACGTCTTCCTTAGTCTTTCTCCCAGTGGGTCATTGATGATAATTGCCTGAATCACTGTTTACATTGAGAGTTAACAAAATGGTGCTTTTCTACATCTACAGTCTATACTTGTTAACTTATATAACACAGAGCCTCCCTCCTACCCCTTTTGAGTATCATTCTGGAGCCATAAGATTTTTATAACTCAATATATATCATTTCCCAGGATAATTTTTTTTGGTCCTCAAAGTCTCCCAGATTTGGTAAGTGGGTTGCCTTTCAAAGCTGGCTTCTGTGTCCTTTTGACATAGATTTTGAAATGCTTTTTTGAATGTGTCTTACTTTCTGGCACACAAGATGTTCCTAACTTAGACCTAGTATCAGCCGGTTCTCTAAGGAGCCCCTTTCTTTTCTGGCAGGAAATACAAAGCAACACGTGGTCTTTAAGTGAACTCATTGCCATGCGGTGCCACTGAATCTAGGCTCTTTCTATGGACATAGCTAGAATATCACATCATGATTTTGTACTTATGGATAGCGCGAGTTCAAATCTTCCCCCAGTCCCACATTCCTTGGCTTTCACTAGTTCCAAGAATGAGGAACACAGCCCTTGATGGTCTGGATTTGGAAGAGGAGGGGTATGAGGTTTCTCCAGTGCAGACTGGCATCAGGTGATGCAGTGTGAGCAGGCAGGGCGGCCCTGATCCTGGAGAACAGGGGGTATGGGCACGTGAGCCTTTAAGAAGAAGGGCACTCAGTGACTGTTGAAAGACTGGAGGTAGATGGGGGGCGGGGAGGGGCGGTCCATAGAATTTATCAGCCAAATCAAGACCCTTCTGAGAAAGAAAGCAACATGGCCAACAGACACATGAAAGGATGCTCAGTGTCACTCATCATCAGGGAAGTACAAATCGGAACCACACTGAGATACCACCTTGTGCAGGTCAGAGAGGCTAAATTGAACAAATCAAGAGACTATAGATGCTGGCAAGGGTGTAGGAGGGCACCCTCCTACACTGCTGGTGGGAATGTAAACGGGTGCAGCCGCTCTGGAAAACAGTGTGGAGGGTCCTCAAAAAATTAACAATAGACCTCCCCTGTGGCCCAGCAATAGCACTGCTAGGGATTTACCCAAGGGATACAGGAGAGCTGATGCATAGGGGCACATGTACCCCAATGTTCATAGCAGCAGTTTCAACAATTGACAAATCTTGGAAAGAGCCCAAATGTCCATCAACTGACGAAGGGATCAAGAAGATGTGGTTTATCTATACAATGGAGTTCTACATGGCAATGAGAAAGAAGAAATGAAATCTGGCCATTCGTAGCAACATAGATGGAACACAAGGGTGTTATGCTGAGTGAAATAAGTCAGGCAGAGAAGGACAGATACGATATATTTTCACTCATATGTGGAACAGGAGAAACTTAACAGAGGATCATGGGGGAGGGGAAGGGGAAAAATTGTTAAGGAGAGGGAGGGGGGCACACCACAAGAGACTCTTGAATACTGAGAACAAACTGAGGGGGGAGGGGGAGGGGGAGAGGGGGAAGGGGGTGATGGGCATGGAGGAAGGCACTTGTTGGGATGAGCACTGGGTGTTATATGGAAGCCAGTTATACGGCTGGGTGTTATAAGTTATAAACTAGATTTAAAAAACAATAATAATAAATAACCATGCCAGGGGGTGCCTGGGTGGCTCAGCTGATTGAGCGTCTGACTGCTGATTTGGGCTCAGGTCATGATCTCATGGTTTGTAAGTTCAAGCCCCACATCAGGCTCTGCATGGACAGCACAGAGCCTGCTTGAGATTCTCTACCTCTCTCTCTGTTCCTCCCCCACTTGCACGCTTGCTCACTCTAATAAATAAACCTTAAAAAAATTAAAAAGAACCATGCCAGACAGCAGCCATAAACCAGCACTGTCTAGGGCGAGCCTGACACCTGGTTATTCCAGGTGGAGAGAATGAAGGAGAGACCGGAATCAAAACTGACTCCAGTGTTTCCGGTCTTTGGGACTGTGGGCGACTGTAGCTGAGCAGGCAGTTGTAGATGCGGCTTCTCGGGCCAGAGGAGGTGGACATGTCTGTGTGATGGCCCCTCATCCTGAGGAGCAGGCTTAACTTACAAGGTGCGTGGCCAGGGTGCTCTCTGGACCCCACTGGGGCAGACATTCCTGCAGAAGGGGCCTCTCCCCTCTAACTAGGTCACCTCCCTTCCGGACGGGACAAGGGCAATGCCATCTGCAGGAGAATACACTACGACACCGGATGGCCAAGGTCCTGCAAGAAATCTGCTTGGCACCAAGGGAATTCGGGGCTGCAGGAAGCCAGCGGTGGAAGCAGACGCCCCCCCTGGGGTCACAGGTACCTTGTCCCTAGAGAAAGGAGAATGGCCTTCGGTCCCTGCCAGGCCCTTGTCCAGGCAGCCTGCAGTCAGCCTCCAGATCTAGTCTCGGGGGTAGCTCTGCCTTAGGGAGAGCGCAGGAGATGCAAATGGGCTACAGAGAAACCATCAAGGTTCAGTGAACTGGCTGCAAATACACTAAACCCGAACTGTGTTAGATCTTAAAACTCCTTTGATGGTTTACAAGATAACTGAGTCTTACAAAGCTTCGGGGCCCCCATGAACACTCCTGGTGAAGGAACACTCACTGTGGCCACTAGGGCGCGGCCTCAGGGATCCATGTGGCACAGCTCGCCTGCGTGCTCTCAGCACGGCCTGGGCCACTATCCCAGCCTAAAGGGTCCCCAGGTTTTGTGCCTAGTTTCTAATGAACTCAAATTAGTAACAGGTGACAAGCCAGCAACGCCTTGTGAAGGGACGTCCGTGGGCTGTGACTCTCACAGCTGCTTTCATTCCACTCCACGAATCTGATTCTGGTATTCTCTAGAATACCCCTGGAGCCTCGGAAGCCTGATTTGCAGACCTGGGTTTGGAGGCAATCCCAGCACAGTTTTGCTTTGATAATGGAGGTCGAGCTGGAGTGGCTGGGGCCTCAGGGGACCGGTGTTTGGAGTCCACCATTTTCTTGGGAAAAGCAAACAACAGAAAGAAGTCTACAAACTTCGGGAACTCTCCATGGCTCACAGGGCTAGTGACTTAGCTTGGAGAACGGTACTCACAGCCCTCCTCCATCTGATCTGTTTACCCAAAAGCCTCAGTATATTCTCTATCCCACATGCAGGACCTCTGCGCTGGCCGGTGCCTCTGAACTCATCTTGGCCTTTCTCTTCCCGCTGACCTTTCCCTCTGCCTGGTCCACCTCCTGGCCAGCAGTCCTGCTGCCCTCCGCCCTACAGGCCTTGGTGTCCAGTGCCCTCCTGACACTGGCAAGCCTGTTCCTCCTCCTCTCCCCACCTTCATCAACAACAAGGAGCTTCTTCCAGCGGCCCTGCCAGGCTGTTTATTTACTTATTTATTTTAAAAATTTAAAAAATATTTTTTATTTATTTTTGAGAGAGAGAGAGAGAGATAGCATGAGCAGGGGAGGGTCAGAGAGAGAGGGAGACACAGAATCTGAAGACAGGCTCCAGGCTCTGTGTCAGCACAGAGCCTGATGCGGGGCTTGAACCCACGAACCGTGAGATTATGACCTGAGCTGAAGTCGGACGCTTAACCTACTGAGCCACCCAGGTGCCCCCTTGCCAGGCTGTTTAATCCCCTGTCCAGAGACACCTTTCTGAAACTCAAACGAAGCCCTTCACCCTCCTGCAGAAAGCCCCCCAATGACCGCAAAGCTCCAACTCCTTAGCAGCACATGCAGGCCCTCGTGGGCAACCATCAGCCCGTCCCACTCCGTCCTCTCACTCAGGACTGCTCAGGGCTTCCTCCCGGGGCCAGACTGGCCTCCCTCCTGCCTTCGGGCTGTGCATACCGCCTGGCTACCTTCTGCAGGCTCCCTTGCCCATGACCGAGGCACCAGGATGGAAATGAACAGCCCTGTTTGACTAGAAGCCTACAACCAGCCTTTAATGAATGCTTAATGATCAATAAAAGAAGAAATAAGGGATGAATGATACAGAACTGCAGTGAGCTAGAGCCAGGGCCATAAGGGGGTAAAAAGACACAAGAGGTTGCAGACCCGGAGGGTCGTTCACAAACTTGGGAGCTTCCCAGGTGGACTCTGAACACCCCACCTCTGTACACACACACGGAGGCCAGGGAGAGACTGGAGGATGAGGCGGGCCACTCCAGAGGCTGGGGGTGGGGGGGTCGGATTAAGTAAGCAGGGGACTTACAGACGAGGCTTGTCTTGGGGAAGATCTCCGCACCTGTCGGTCAGAATCTTAAGTCTTTAAACAGGCCTGCACTGGGTTCAGTTGCATAGACTGTCCAGATAAGCTACACCACCCTACTCTCTCAAGACTGAGTCCGTGAAGTGGCTCCCGCTGTGGAATGACGTATAAAACAGACATCCCAAGGACAGGGGAGGGGGTGGGGAGCCTGCAGTTGCCCAAGTCCAGCTTGTGGGTCAACCGACAGTCACGGCCTCTCGATGACCTCCTGCAACATAGGACCAGAGCAGCGGCTAGCCTGCTGATTTGGGTGTGACTGCTGGCCCAGTGGAAGGGCTTGGAAGTCAGTGTCTCGGAGTCGTTCTTGTCACCTGTGTGTGCGCGTGCACACATGCAGTAGACAGATGTGCCTTTTCAGGGTATGCTCTTACCGTAGTGTGACCTCAGTTCTCTTCGACCATTCTGGAAGTTGTGAAAACCTCTTTGGTGCAGCACTGGGGAGCGATACCTAACCTGGGCACCCCAGCTGGTACACAGATGGCCGCCATCTTGATGCAAGGTTGTTCACCTCCGGGAAGCACCTCCCTGACAGACGCTTGTCAGATGTAGATCATTCTAGCTTGGATATTCCAATTCTTCTAAGCACAGCAGTCAACCCCAAAGCAGAAATAACCAATCCCTTCTATGAGCTGGGCCTTGGAAACTCAGTACTGTCTTCCTTTCCATGTCCTGTGTGTTTCTACTTTGGTGTATTGTTCCTATTTATCTGGTCTTACTTCTCCTGGCTCAGTGACAAGAAAATTAGGGAAAATTAGAAATAAGGACCAGAGGATATGGCGAGAATAGGCAGGTAAAATGGCTTCAATAAGATTATCAGCACAAGAGCATCTCTCTGCAGGATGAATACTATAGCATGGATGCATGTCTCCTTGCATGTGACTAGTCACGGACCCACTGCAGGATTCTAATAGAGGACATTTTAAGGGAAAACAAGCAATATCAGGACACTGCCATCTCCTTTAGGCTTAGCTTGATATTGCTAAGCCTAGAGTAGTACAGAGTAAGAATTATTCCTTACTTTTCTCTCCTATTACAGGCTTTCCAGCTACTTTTGGAAGACCAAGGCAAGCGAACTCTTTTAAGAGTGCCTATGTGTAGGGGTGCCTGGGTAGCTCAGTCAGTTGAGCATCTGGCTCAGGTCACGAGCTCTTGGTTCATGAGTTTGAGCCCCGCATCGGACTCTGTGCTGACAGCTCAGAGCCTGGAGCCTGCTTCAGATTCTGTGTCTTCCTCCCTCTCTGCCCCTCCCCCGCTCATGCTCTGTCTCTCTCTCAAAAATAAATAAGCATTAAAAAAAACCCAAAAAGAGTTCCTATATGTATTTTGGCTTTATCTGCTGGGGCCGTGCTATTTTCTAAACAGTCTCTTAGATGCGGTGGCTTTAACTATTTTCTCTCTTCCTACCCCCCACCCCACCATCCCTCCATACAGTCCCAATTTACTGGTCTTCCTCAGATATAGATTTCAATTCATCTAGCTCCTTAGTGTTCATCATTCTGTTCTCAGTATGCAGAAATGAAAAATTCAGAAGAGAATCCTGAACAGTGAGGCTACCCAAATGGGTTTTAAACATGGCAGTCTCTTGAAACTAAGGGACAAGGTTTACTGTAATCATTATTAGTTTTATATAATCTCAGCAATGAATAAATTACTGAAACATCCCAAAGACAATTAGACAAAAACGTCTAATAGCATCTATTTACGTGTCTACTCCTGTGACACTGTCAGCAATTATTAGAGGTCAGACGTGAAAAGGGCAGATTAGGGCAATCAGGCCAGGTTTTTATGCAAAAACAGTTTTCTGTAGCGTTTTTGTGTATTACATTTCGTAGTCTTAAGAGACAGAGAAGAAAAAGACTTCACATAGCCACGGGTAGGCATAATAAGATAAAAGAGATGATCTCTCTTTTTTAAATTTATTTTTGAGAGAGACAGAACGTGAGCAGGGGAGGGGCACATAAAGAGAGGGACAGAGGGAGAGTCCCAAGCAGGCTCCACACGGTTCAGCAAGGAGCCCGACATGGGGCTGGAACTCATGACCTGAGCGGAAGTCCGACCCTTAATAACTGACTGAGGCACCCAGGCGCCCAACTGCTCTTAAACAGAGATAGTAAGTGTTGCAAACCACATAGAGAAACTGACGGTTTAGCTTTGATGGGTCTTGTCCACATTTTTCACTATCTCCACAGATCCTCAGAGCAATAGTTAGAATTCAGGGGGAGAAGGAGGAATGTGAAGAATCTTGCAGACATGTTTCTGGGAGCACATCCACACTGGTTTGGACAGGAGGGGTGACCTGGGTCCTCTTCTGCTTGGCCCCGCATTCTCCCTTCCAGCTGCAGAGCCGACTGAAAATTGTGGACTGTCGTACCCCAGGGGGCTGTGCCCAGTCCTCAACAAAGGCCACACTACACAATAAAGCATCATTCATCTTTCAGAAGCTTCTGCAGCAGGGCCAAGTGAGCGAACCAACACTCGGGAAAAGACAGTCTTTCTTTTGCGAAAAAAATTCCTGAATTGTTCCCACAGTGCTTTTTCATTGCCTGCCTGGCCATTTTCTACCCCGTTGTCAGATTCTCTTCAAATGCAAGTCAGATGCACCGGAGAGCGTGCATCGCCTTCAGGAACCCCCAAACTTTCTTGCACTAGTGGCTCATCAAGGCCTCAGTGGACCCTGCAAATACACGCAAGAAACGGTGCACCCCCGTCTGTAACTGCACACCTCCTCTCCTGCGGATCTCCCAACAGAAATTAGCGCCCCCCCCCTTATTTCCCCTCCTCACAATTCAGGGCAGATGCCATTGTTACAAAGAACCTCCCGAAACCTGATTCTTCCACTCTTTCCCTAATTTGGGGTAGCTTGATTTAAATTAAGACTCAGCACGGAGCAATTATATCCATCACGGCGGTTATCACATTGTAATTAGCCCCTCCTTGGCCGGTGAACTTCCCCGGAGCCGCTGAGCTCAGCAAAGCATTTGGGCACATAGTAGGTGTTCAACAAGCCCTTGCGTGAACTCTAGGAAAATACCGTCTTGAGATATGTCATCTATACGGCCAAGCGCACACATCTGTAATGTACAGAGCCATGGATTTTCGCATATGTATACACAGAGATATAAACATATAATGACCGCCCATGTGAGCATTCCCGAGCATTCCCCAGAGGCTCCTTTGAAACAGCAGGCTTTCAATGCTTTGGGAAAGAGCTCCATCCATCCTGTGAAAGCCGGCTGGTTGCAGGATGAACCCCAAGATAGAAAGAAACAGCCCTAATTCACTGCAGGTAGAATGCCCTGGGAGAGGGAAGGGGCACTTTTATTCCAGAGAAAAGTACGAACAGCGGCGATTAAAGACTAGAACATTTTAAAACTAGAACATTTTCACATGATGAAAAGTGAGCATAACGATCACGCTGCTTGCCTCCTCCACCCCGCCACCCAGAAATATCAGGGCCTGGCCCGGTGTGGGCGGTCTCAGGACTGCCTGTCCCCCACTCACAGCTGCCTTACCCATGTCCTGCTGGCTGTTGTGACACGGAGACCAGAGTGACTCAGAAGTAGCCGTAGTCAAGGCTTGCCAAACCTTATGTGACACGCGCAAAGCGTCCCTTCTCCGTCTGGGGCCTGGCTTCTCACCTGTACCTCCCACAGACCAACGTGCATTTTGGAGGCAGCTGACTTTGCTTAAGTCGGAGAGGGGAGGGCCCTCCCCTGACGCTGCGGCCTGACGCTCCTTCATTGACCCAAATGTTTTTTTTTCCCCCCTTCCTTTCTCATTCCAACATTTCTAGCATCTCCTTATTCCCAGAGGGCCAAAGACCGCCGCTGAGGTTGTCCAGGCGGTGCCCGCCGAGGCGCTGGGCTGCAATCCGCAGCCAGAGGAAGGGGCGCCCCGGAACGCCCTCCGACGCCGGCGGACGGCCGAGCGGCGGCCCCGCTCGAGAAAGGGGAGAGGTCCCGTTGATTGCGCCCGAGGACGGGCGAGGCCATCGCGGGGGGCGCGCGCGCTCCCCGGGACGCCGCCCAGCGCCCCGCCCCTGCGCGAACTTGGCCGCACCCACTTCCCCCGAGAGGCCGGGGCTGACGTCACGAGGCACCCAGCCGCCCGCGCCCCGCGGTGCGCGCCCCGCGCGGGGCCCCGCCGCCCTGTCCGCGCCGACACCCAGGCGCGCCGCGCGCGTGCCCGTCCCCGCCCGCCAGCGCCGCTGAAGATGGCGAGCCCGGCGCCCGCGGAGCACGCCGCGGAGGGACGCCCGGCCCCGGCTGCCGCGGAGCCCGCGCCGCCGCCGCCCCGCGCTCCCCGCGACGGGCAGGGAGAGGAGGCGCAGGAGGACGGGGCGGCGGCGGTCGTCGCGGGCCGGCAGGTGGAGGAGGCCGCCGGAGGGGTGGCCGCCGCCGTGACCTGGCTGCTGGGGGAGCCGGTGCTGTGGCTGGGCTGCCGCGCGGACGAGCTCCTGAGCTGGGAGAGGCCGCTGCGCAGCCTGCTCGGCTTCGTCGGGGCCAACCTGCTGTTCTGGTGAGAGCTCGGGGTGGGTGGGGACGCCCCGGAGGGCAGGTGACCTTGGGGGAGCCCGGGCGCCGGCAGAGGGGGCGCCCCGGGCCCGGGGTGGGGCGGGGTGGGGGGGAGCGCGGTGCGTTCCGAACCCTGCGGAGGAAGTGTCCGCCCTGCCCCACTTTCGGGGCTTCGTTTCTCGAACAGGTAGACACACGCTGCAAGTTTCCTCCAGACTCGCTTCGCAACAAACACTTGTCCTCCGCCGTGTGTGTGTCCACCCTGGCATGGGAGGGGGTCGGCTGACCCGCAAGCACCTGTACCTGCAGGTGTGCCCAGCGTGCCCGGAAACTGTGGCCTTTGCTTTCGAAAACTCACGCGTTTTCACCTGCTTGCCCAAACCATGCCAGTGCAAACGTACCTGAACTTGTATTCGCTCTTGCACCCCGAGCAGCTTGGGTGCACGCTCAGGACTGCGCCGCCTTCGTCAGCCACCTGAGATGGGCACTGAGTGATTTGTTTTTCCATTCCCCGGAGGGTTGGGTTTACTCTCTTAATTCCCTGATGAGAAAACAGGAGGCAAACAGGTGGATTATGTACATCAGCCCCCGCCCCCACCCAGGTGTGCACAGTATAGAAAACAGTCATATTTTCAGGGGAAGTACACATAGAACACACAGGAATGCTCTCTCAAAAGCCTCTGATCGACAGGTTTCTCTCTCCAAAAAGAGCCCTTTGCCATTAAGGACAGGGAAAGGGTCTCACTCCTTCGTTGGAGGATGTGCCCTGTGCTCAGCTACTAGTCTGATGGAGGGTGGAGAAACGCGTTCTTTGTTTGCAACCCTGTCTTCGTACAAGTATGATCCACACCAGTGCAGAGTAAGCAAGGGTTCGGCGTGGGATACCTTGTTACAGGACATAAATTTCTTAACCTTCAACTTAGGAAATAAAGTACACAAAACACACCGTCTCCTATTTTCTTTGTTAACTAGAGCAACTTGAAGATTTTTTTGACTGATCTGTCCCGGTCCTGTGTGTGTGTTTCTACCGTTTATTCCAAATTTCTTTACCCTGTTATGAAGTTTTGTAAGCCCCCAAATAAGGAGGATATATTGTATTATGCTACATCAAGGCTCAGTCCAGTAATCTTAGGGCTGTGTTTCCTTCGTTTATCACATTATTATTTATTTTAAAAGTTAATAGCCCTGTAGTTCAGACATTTAAAGGTACAAATTGATACACATTTCGAAGCTGTCTTCGCTATGCCTCTGTCTCTCTATCCAGTTTTCTCTCAGAGGTTACGAGTTTCCTCTGTATCTTTCCACATTGTGCCTGTTTTAACAAATAGGCAATATTCTACACAATATGAGATACTACTTGGGCTCTTCCTTTTCTCTTATGTCTTGGCAATCACTTTCTTGTTCTGTTTCAACTGCATAGAATTTCATCATAAGGATGCCTCAGATTATTTAACCTGTTTTCTACCAATGGACCAGGATAATTTCCAGACCTCTGCTATTTTAGCTAATATAGCTAATTTCCAGACCTCTGCCATTATAGGTAATGGCCTTTGACACACACTATTCTGCATATATGAAAGCATTTCTATAGGATAGGGTCCCAGAAGTCAAAGTTTTGGGTCTGGGAGAATGTGCATATGTAATTTGATGGATATCATGATAAACCGTCCTTGGAATTCTACTAATTTATACTCCAGCCAGCAATACGGGTGACTGCCTGTTTCTCTGTAGCCTTGCCAACAGCATTATATCAAACTTTTTATCTTAAAAAGCAGGTAGGTGAAACGGTCTCCCAATGTGGCATTAAGTTGCATTTCTCTGGGATTGAGCAGTTTTTCTTATGTTCAAGAGTCAGTATAATTATCGTTTCTTTGGTCTATTTACAAAGAACTTTTGTCCATATTTTTAGTTGTGCTATTGGGCTTTTTTCCTATTGATTTGTAGGAACTCTTTTTATGTTAACTACTTTAGCCTAATTAATGCAAATTCCAAACATTGTTTTCTATGATATATTTTTAATATCCATTAAAGAGAATGGTTTTTGCATAAAAGAATTGAATGGCATATTTGGTGTTATTTTGGAGTGATGTCTCCTATCCATTTAAAAACATTTTTTTTAAAGTAGGCTCAGTGCCTGGCATGGGGCTTGAGCTCATGACCCTGAGATCAAGAATCACATGCTCTACCTACTGAGCCAGTCAGGCACCCCCATCCATTTTTTTATGAGTCTGATGGAGAGGCAAACAATGGCCATGCTTTCAGTCCAGTTATAGCTTTTTCTGCTTCTCTGTTTTATTTCTTCTCCTGTTTGCATTATCCACACTCCGTGCATGTACTTGCCTTGACAGATAATTGCCCTGCTTTTTAAATTCTTAAATACTTACTAATTGTAATTTTTTACCCGTTTATTAATTTCATTAAAATGTTGGTGTTTTATCCCCCTCTGTTGCTTTTGGAGTTAAAACAATTTTCAGGGTCATCATATTCTTTAAATAGCGTGCTTACCAAGTGATCTTAAATTATAGGACGCTCTACCATCCTGAGTCCTGGGGCCTCTAAAACTCGGTGTTTTTCATGAGAAAAGCAGATCAGTTTTAGAAATGAGAAACCCAGATCTTAAGCAGTGGCGATCATGTGTTCTCTTTAATTGGTGTTACTTCGTTTTTTTAGAAATTCACTTTTTACACATATTTCTTTAAACAGTTTAGCACTTGATATCAGCAGTAGCTTTCTTATTTTTTAATTTTTGTTAAATTTTTTAAATGTTTTATTTATTTTTGATACAGAGAGAGACAAGCATGAGAGGGAGAGGGGAAGAGAGAGAGGGAGACACAGAATCGGAAGCAGGCTCCAGGCTCCGAGCTGTCAGCACAGAGCCCGACACAGGGCTCGAACCTGCAAACGTGAGATCATGACCTGAGCTGAAGTTGGAGGCCTAACTGACTGAGCCACTCAGGCGCCCCAGCAGTAGCTTTCAAGATTTTGAGTTTGGGTTGCAAAGCTCTCACACTTTTTACCCGCATGTATCGAATCTGCACGGTGTGCGTGCTGTCCCTAGAAGCACAAAGTCTGAGCTGTGACCCTAACGAATGGCTGTCACAGAAAGCTGCATGGAGCAGGTGTGCTAGAAGAATCAGAAAGAGGCTAATTCATTTGATGGAGTTTTGGGGGAGCGACAGCAAAGAGGTGGGAAGTGCTCCTGGGGTCTTCATGAGGCCACCTTCCTGGAACCTGAATGACGTGGGGGGATCTGTTGTAGCTCAACAGCAGTCCAGCCTGAAGGACTTGCACTTAATGCTTTGAGGCAGTCACACCAGTGGTTGGTAGAGAAAAGAAGGACATGAGAATGACTAGTTGTTTGGGACACGTATTTGGGGGGCAGTGCTCACCTCGAGTCTCAGACCAATCGGTGTTCTTTTTTCTATAGACAATGGGGACCAAAAAAAAAAGGTCAAAGTGTCCATGAATATTTTAACGGGTACATAAATTTTGGTACATATATTCCTACCCTAAAATACTGTATCCCAATGAAAATAAACGACAGCTGTAGGCAACAAGATGGATGAATTTTACAAACATAACTTTGGTCAGAAGAGTCACACAATATACGTAGAATGATCCAGTTTCTTGAAAGTTTTAGAATGTGCAAAACTACACAGTTTTTGTATTGGGGCTATGCATCTAGGAAGATTAGAAAGCCATTTTTTTTTTTTTTAGTTTTTTAACATTTATTTACTTTTGAGAGACAGAGCTCGAGCAGGGGAGGAGCAGAGAGAGGGAGAGACACAGAATCCAAAGCAGGTTGCAGGCTCTGTGCTGTCCGCACAGAGCCTGACACGGGGCTTGAACTCACTGACTGTGAGATCATGACCTGAAGCTGAAGTCAGATGCTTAACCGACTGAGGCCACCCAGGCGCCCCGGAAAGACACTCTTATCCCTAAAACCAACAAAGTGTTTATATCTGGGGAGAGTGAGAAGGTATGACCACAGAAGGACACGTAGGGGGACAGGCGGTGTTCTGTTTTTTGACTCCAGTGGTAGTTACATGGCATTAAAGTCCTGGTTATCTTAAACCTGTGTGTGTATGTGTTCTTATCTATGATATAGTTTATGAAGAATGCTGGAATACTAAATAATGCTTAATACACGGGATGCGCTCAGAGCACAGAGGAGTTTGATAAGATACAGACCCCGTATAGTGCCTGTCTCAAGAAGCAAGATTTCCACAACCCGAAATAGATTGGGCAACAGCCCAATGGTCTTAGGACTGTGGCTTCCTCATTTTATCAGCAGAGAACATGTTCTTAAAATTATCTTTCTTAATTTTAACTTTTATTTATTTTAAGAAATCGCTAATACCACCGCACAGTTTAAAAGTACAAAAGGGCAAACAGCTTGGAGATCTCTTCCCCACGCCTGCCCCTCCTTACGGAGTTTCCTCCCAGAGGCAATTGAGGACACCACTTTTTAAAAAATATATAGTTTATTGTCAAATTGGCTAACATACGGTGTGTACAGTGTGCTCTTGGTTTCTGGGGTAGATTTCCCGTGATTCACTGCTTACATACAACACCCAGTGCTCATCCCAACAAGTGCCCTCCTCAATGCCCATCACCCATGTCCCGTCTCTCCCAACCCATCAACCCTTAGTTTGTTCTCAGTATTTAAGAGTCTCTTATGATTCGCCTCCCTCCCTCTCTGTAACTATTTTTCCCCCTTCCCTTCTCCCATGGTCTTCTGTTAGGTGTCTTAAGTTCCACATATGAGTGAAAACATATCAGATCTGTCCTTCTCTGACTTATTTCACTTAGCATAATACCCTCCAGTTCCATCCACACTGCTGCAGATGGAATGATTTCATTCTTTCTCATTGCCATGTAGTATTCCATTGTGTATATAAACCACATCTTTTTTTTTTAAAAGTTTTATTTATTTTTGATACAGAGAGAGACAGAGCATGAGAGGGGAAGGGGTAGAGAGAGAAGGAGACACAGAACCAGAAGCAGGCTCCAGACTCTGAGCTAGCTGTCAGCACAGAGCCTGATGCGGGGCTCGAACCCACGAATGTGAGATCTGACCTGAGCCGAAGTCGGAGGCTTAACCGACTGAGCCACCCAGGTGCCCCTTAAACCACATCTTCTTGATCCATTTATCAGTCGATGGACATTTAGGCTCTTCCCATAATTTGGCTATTGTTGAAAGTGCCTCTGTGAACATTAGGGTACATGTGCCCCTATGCATCAGCACTTCTGTATCCCGTGGGTAAATCCTTAGCAGTGCTATTGCTGGGTCATAGGGTCGCTCTATTTTTTAACATTTTGAGGAACCTCCACACTGTTTTCCAGAGTGGCCGCACCAGTTTGCCTTCCTACCAACGGTGCAAGAGGGTGCCCATTTCTCCACATCCTCGTCAGCATCTGTAGTTTCCTGAGTTGTTCATTTTAGCCACCTGGACAGGTGTGAGGTGGTATCTCAGTGTGACTTTGATTTGTATTTCCCTGATGTTGAGTGACGAGCATCTTTTCATGTGTCTGTTGGCCATCTGGATGTCCTCTTTGGAAAAGTGTCTATTCATGTCTTTTGCCCATTTCTTTTTTTTTTTTTTTAATTTTTTTTAAATTTATTTTTGAGAGACAGAGAGAGACAGTGTGAGCAGGGGAGGGTCAGAGAGAGAGGGAGATACAGAATCTGAAGCAGGCTCCAGGCGCTGAGCTAGCTCTTAGCACAGAGCCCGATGCGGGGCTTGAAGCCACGAACCGTGAGATCATGACCTAAGCCGAAGCTGGATGCTTAACCGACTGAGCCACCCAGGCGCCCCTGCCCATTTCTTCACTGGATTATTTGTTTTTTGGGTGTTGAGTTTGACAAGTTGTGTATAAATTTTAGATACTAATCCTTTATCTAATATGTCATTTGCAACTGCCTTTTCCCATTCTGTTGGTTGCCTTTTAGTTTTGTTGATTGTTTTCTTTGCCATACAGAAGCATTTTATCTTGATGAGGTCCCAACAATTCATTTTTGCTTTTAGTTCCCTTGCCTTTGGATATGTATCAAGCAAGAAATTGCTGCAGCTGAGCTCAAAGAGTTGTTGCCTGTTTTTTCCTCTAGGGTTTTGATGGTTTCCTGTCTCACACTTAGGTCTTTCATCCATTTTGAGTTTATTTTCGTCTATGGTATAAGAAAGTGGTCTAGCTTCATTCTTCTACATGTTGCTAAAGGACACCAATTTTAAGCACAACATAAAATAGAACGAAGCAGAAAATACCCATTTTTTTTGTTTTTAAAGATTAACTTTTCTGCAGTATACTCTCATCAATAAAATGCACACACTTCCAGTGTACAGCCAAACTTATATGCTTGTGTAACCATGCAGCAGTCAAGATCTAGAACACTCCGGGGCACCTGGGTGGCTCAGTCGGTTGAGCGTCCAACTTCGGCTCAGGTCATGATCTCGCAGTTTGTGAGTTTGAGCCCCGCATCGGGCTTGCTGCTATTAGCCTGTCAGTGCAGAGCCTGCTGAGGATCCCATGTCCCCCTGTGTTTGCACCTCCCCTGCTTCCGCCCGCCCCCAAATAAATATTTAAAAACATCTAGAATACTCCATCACTCCAGAAGATTTCTTTGGTTCCCTTACCTGTCAGCACCTACCTCCGGGGATTGATCTGCTTTACATCACCGTGGATTAGATTTGTGTCATCGCTAAAGTTTCATATGAATGATAGAATGTACTAGGATGCCTTCCCTGTCTGCCGTTGTTCGCTCAGTGTAAAGTTTTGAGATCCATCCTGTTGTGTTATTTTTTTTTCCCTTTTAATTGTTGCCTCGCATGCCACTTAAGGTTTTGCCACAATTTGTCTATCCATGGGCTAGTTGACATTCATTTGGGTTCTTTTCAGGGTTGGCTATTATGAATAAAACTGTTTTCAAAAATTCGGGTACAGATCTTTGTGTGAAATGTGTGTTTTCCGGGAGAGCCGGGGCAAGCTCTGGCCCGCGCCTTGTGTGGCCACCTAGTCGTTGCCTTGGGTAGGTACGTGACGGGACCCAAAGTCCGTCTTCTGAACCTCCTTGCTGTCAGAGCACTAAAACTGAATGTCATCTTCCTGAGGCGGATTTCGCCTCTGCAGCCTGGAAGCCACCCCGATGTGACTTCACTGCGACCCCACAGCTGGAGCCCATGACATGCAGAACAGTCCCCGCAAAGGCCATTTTCCTCAGGGCCTCTGGCGTTGTGTGATGACGTTCCCTTGCATTTGTGTAGATAGTAAAACTGCCAGAGGGGGGTTTGCTTGAAGGGGTGACACAGGGTATGCCCGGCAGGAGGCACTGGGGCTCTGCCCTCTGGGTTTTCTCAGGCTGGGCAGCTGTGCTGGACCCACGGGAGTCTTGGCAGTGCTGTCCTCAAGACTTGGTGCGGAAGGTTGCCAAGTCCACCTCCCACTTGGTTCCCAGGGCCCCCTCTGCCCTGTCACTGATGGGTTCTTCCAGCTTGCTTTGGCGTCGTGCCCCCTCAGAGTGGTCTCTGGCTGGCATCGTCAGGGGCGTCACCTGGGCACTTGTTGGAGACAAAGACGATGGACTCCGCTCCACACCTGTTGAACCAGAATCCCTGGAGGTGGGGGCCGGAGCATCTGAGTTCTCTCCAGGGGACTCTGTGCACACGCAAGTTGGAGAACCACGACATCTGAGCACTTGCTGGGATCACAGGCCCTCTCCACGAGGCAGCATTTCCAGGGCTGACAACTCTAGTAAATCTGTTCCTTATGATGAGTCAGGCCCACTTTGGATTACCTCTGCAGATGCCCAAGATCCACCCCCACCCCCGCTTCTAGGGCAGTCCTTTGTTACAAGCTGCATTCTCCTCTTACTCCTGCTGAGGCTTTGTTCTCCCCAATGAGAAATTCTGGGCTCCTTCCCTCACTGTTTTCCAGACTCTCCTAGACATGCTTCAGTTTATCTGTATCCGTCCTGAAGGCAGCATTCCTGAGTCGGTCTCGGCAGTGTGAACTCCCCCCTCCCCCTTCTCCTCCTGGAAAGCATCCTTCTATTCACACAGCCTGAGACAAGAATTTCTTTATTCTAACTGATTATAACCCCCTTTGTCGGCCACTATTATGGATGATCATTAGACGCTCGTATGTATATGACTATACGGTTATAGTTTGTTAAACTATACTAAAATCACTAAGGACATTCATACTTAGCACTTCATTTAAATCTTAGAGGATTCGACGAGGCACAAGAGGACACAGGCTCCTAGGAGGTTAGCTGAATTATCAAGGATGACTTTGACCTGGACTATTCACTAGAATATTTGCAGTGACGGAAATATTCTACATTTGTACTGCCTGCTAATGGCATCCTCTGTGGCTGTTGAGCATCTGCGATGTGGCCAGTTTGACTCAAGAACTGTAACGTTATTTCACTTAAATTTAAGTAGCCACATATGGTTAGTGGCTACCCTATTGAATAGCACAGTCCTAGACCATAGTCACGAAGCCATGCCCCTCTCCACAGTTTAGTATGGTTTTGGTTTTGGTTTTGGTTTACTGTGTCACACTAAAGAGTAATAGAAGATAGATTATGGGAGCCAGCAATTAGGACTTCCATTTTGTAATAGTACAGATTTATACCTAATGATTTCAGCATGGGGCAAAAATAATTGTGTTGGAAGAATGTTGCTTTTGCCTTAGAAGGGATTCTTGGTGGCCTTGGCCGGTCTAGGCCTTGCTCCTCACCTTACCTCTGTTCCACCCGGGCAGTCAGCAGCCGGGACGAGTGTCTGCTCCAGACCTGCACGGCGTGGGCCCAGAGGTCTACCGGAAGCCCAAGGTCTGCCTCTGAGAGTGTACACTTGAGCTTAGGAGGCGTGGCTGGCTCGGTGAATTGATTGAAACAGTACACCGCAGTTGTAAATTGTATGCCAATCTCTAGAGCCTTACAGTTCAGGAGTGGTGGCGATCAGGGGGGTGGGGATAGTTAATGAAAGCTCTGTGCGAATTACCGTCTAGACCGAAAAAGAGAGGTATAATTGTAAAAGCAAGATTAGCAATCAGGGCTTTCCGTGTAGGACAAACCCAGGAATAAAGGGGGCCCAAGTACGTGACGTTGACAGCCCAGGAAGACTCACCTGCCTCACGCTCAGGGGCCATTCTGGGGGCACGAATAAAAATTCTTATTCTCGGATGCCTGGAACCACCATGGGCTCTGCAACATTGTTAGACGTTCAGAAGGTTTGGTTGACTGAGCTGAACTAGGGAATATTCCCCTCGCCTAGACAGGGTGGGGCTAGTTTAAGAAAGGGCTTGCAAACTAGAAAGGCTTCAGCTCCTTGAAAAGAGTTACGGAGCTTGTTACATTCAGCCTTCAGCAAACGTTTCTTCAGCAGTGTTCTCACGTGCTTATTGTCAGACACGGTGGCTGCTCATGAGTTCCCGCACAAGGCTGTTTTCTCGGACCTCAGGCCACTAGCCCCAGGAGCTTTGGGTTGAGGACTTAAGAAATGGGGCTGTTTCAACTGGATTAATCCTCGTTCTAGAAACCCACCAGGTTTACTTCTCTAATAACTACACAGCTCATCTTTGGCAGTTAAAAAAAATTTTTTTTAATGTTTATTCATTTTTGAGAGACAGAGAGACAGAGCCTGAGCAGGGGAAGGGCAGAGAGAGCAGGAGACCCAGACTCTGAAGCAGGCTCCAGGCTCTGAGCTGTCAGCACAGAGCCTGACACGGGACTCAAACCCAGGAACCATGAGATCATGACCTGAGCCGAAGTCGGATGCTTAACCCACTGAACCACCCAGGCACCCTCTTCTTTGGCAGTTTTGCACAATTTTATGGTTATGCTATTTGGGTAACGACTTTACCTCAGCTTCTTTCTGCTACTTTCTTTTTTTCCCTTTTTATCCTGTTGTGTGTGACTGTTTTTAAATTGCTGGATTGATCCAAATGAATACAAATAAACGAGCTGTATCATTATTCCTAGCTGCTGGGAACACAGGGATGACTAAGACACGTTCTGAGACCCCGGTGAGAGACATCGATTAGTAAGCAAATAATTCTAACGCGTGGTTCCGCGGCGCATGCTAAGTTAGCGCACACAGACCAGGAAGAAGCAGTAGAAAGAATTTCCTTGGATAACAAAGGAGGGCGTGTGGGGACTGGGCGGGGGGGGCAGGATGGTTCGTATGTAAAAAGTCAAAAAGAGCGAATATGTATTGAGTAGCTCTTAGGTACTAGGTGCTTGGTTAATTCACGGACTCTGGAGGCTGGAACAGGATGCAGAGAAGCCCTCAGAACGCCTCACTTCTCTAGACAGATGAAGAGACAGACAGAAAAGGAGGGGAGAGGCTGAGACCAGAGGGAAGGAGAGAGATGTTTCATGTGCTCTGGGGAATATCCAGAGGTGAGGTAGGAAAGAGGAACGTGGGGCCAGTTTAGGGAGAGGTCACTGTCGGACGGTGCAGGGGAATTTGGACTAAAGCAAGCACTTTCCATCTATCACCCTAATATAAGTACCATCCTGTTAGACTTTTTCTTCCAAAACCTCCATTCAAAAATTCAACAAATACTTGAGCGTCCATGGACACTGTTTTCGGTGCCAGAGGTGTGACAGTGGACACAGACTGTATATAGGATCCCCTTTTTCATGGAGCTTGCATCCAGTGGTGGAAATAGAAGAGAGACAATAAGCAAATATGCAAAATGCTAGAAGAAGCCGGACACTATGGAGAAGACCTCACCAGGGACAGGGACAAGGAGTGACAAGGAGGCGCTGCTTTGCAGAAGTGGTCAATGTGGGCGTCTCACAATGGACGGAGGAGTTACCCTGAACAGACACCTGAAGGACGAGTCTGGGAATGATGCAAGCAGCTCCCTTTGTGGTGGAATGTTCCAGACGGAGGAAATGGTGCGTGCAAAGGCCCTGAGTGATGTGGACTTGAGGCGTTAACAGAAAAGCGAGGAGCCCCATGCGGTGGGGGCTGGGAGCTAGGGAAGGACGCCGGTGGAGTAGCCTGGAACTCTCCAGCAGCTGTGCCAAATTCTGCGTTTGGGCTTTGCTTCAGCTCCTGCATGGAGGAGGGGAGGAGAGCCGGAGGGCCTGGGGCCAGAGACCAGTGAGGAGTTTCACAGGAGCACATGGTGGGGAGGAGAGGCGGGGGGGGGGGGGGGGGGGGGGGGGGGGGGGGGGGGGGGGGGGGGGGGGGGGTAGGAGATGGACTCAGGGGGGACTCTGGAGGTAAAGTTGGGGGGACTGAGGCATCTGGGAGTGGGCAGAAAGTGGTAGAGGACTGGCAGGCCCGTGAGGATAAAGGAGGCGTGGCTGGCAGTCACCAGTGTGAGGGGCCCTGAGGCTGAGCGGGGTGGGGCCATGGGAGAAGAAGGTGACCCAGTTTGGGGATGTTGAATTTGACGTGCCTCTGGGCCACCAAGTGAAGTCGTCCAAGGAAGTCCGTGCCAGGTTCGCTCCACAGACTGATGTTCAGGGGTCAGAGGGCGGCAGTATGGATTTGGGTGTGTGGGGTGCAGGTGTGGGTAGTTGGGAATTCCCGGGGGAGCACTTGCTGGGTAACAAGAGGAGGGCCTGGAGGACAGTGCTGAGGACACTGTCATTGCCAAGGCGGGTGGCCAAGAGGAGCCCCGTTCCCAGGAGAGTTGGAACGTGGCGGGGCCCAGGGGAGGCGCTGGGGAGACGCGAGGCCTGGGTCGTCAGCGGGCATTCCACCGCCAAGTGCTCCTCCTTGGCCTCGGCGGGACATGTGTCTGCCGGGGCCTGGCCTTCACGTCCCAGCCGAAGGGACGGATCCTCTCGCCTTCCATCCTCCTGGCCGTGTCCTTCCGGCCACTTTGCAGTTTGGCCAGCTCCTGACTTGGCGAGGAGTTTGAGCAGTTCCAGAAACCCCCGCTCTCGAATGTGGGGCTCTCATGCCTCTTGAGACACCTGTTTGAGTGTCAGAAGCTGCCCGTTAGCCGTTTCTGTTTGCACTCTGGTAGACACGGGGGCGGGTACTCCCACGGACGCTGGGACTTGTGGGGCCCGAGGCAGTGGAGAAGGAGGGGGTGATGACATGGCACAGGAAAAGTGACTGGGGGGGGGGGGCTCTGGGGAAGCCCTGGGGGGCGGGGCTTGTACGGACACCTCTTCCCGGTGACTCCGGAAGACAAGAGGGAGGGTTGACAGGCCTGGACTGGCGATGGCCGGGAGCAGTGTGCAGTGGGGGCCAGTCTCCCTTTGAAGGAGGGGAAGGAACTGCTGATGACCTTGATGGCGTGTGCGGCTGCTACAGCTGTCGTGGGCAAGGATATCAGGAAATCACAAGTGGTTGTGGGCAGGGGGGTGCTCAACTGCATTGTTTTCTTGGCTTTATTTATGTTTGGTCATTTCTTTGGTGAATTCATTTTTATCAGATTTCTGTATTTTCATCTTTGCCCTTATGAGCTCGTGATTTCAAAGTGCAGTATTTATCTTAATTTAATTTTTTAAATGCTTAATTTTGAAGGAGAAAGAGCGAGCGAGTGAGTATGGATGGGGGAGGGGCAGAGAGAGGGAGCCACAGAATCTGAAGCAGGCTCCAGGCTCAGAGCTGTCAGCACAGAGCCCGACGCGGGGTTCAAATTCATGGACCTCGAGATTATGTGTCAGACGCTCAACTGACGGAGCCACCCAGGCGCCCCAGGGCTGGCATTTTAACTGGACTTCTTGTATGTTCTTCCCTCAGTAAACTAGACTCCTCTGCAAGGGAAGATTGAAATATAAAATGAGACATGATTTCATACCACTTATCCTCTGTCTCTAGCACAGAGTTAATTTACTTCTCGAATTAAAACATCAGCTGCCTCCCACGTAGCTGGATATGTCTGCTTTAGGGAAAGAAGTGAGTTTATTTTTCCCAGTCATAAGTCAGCACCATGGCCTCACCCACAGCTCCACGCCGCCACCTCTGTATTCCATGTGAGGCATTCATTACCAAAACAGGATGCGCATTTCTCCGAGATGCCAGATGGCGCAGCCTCACCCTGTGTCATTTCCCTCCCGAGTGTGCCCTGTGGACGCAGGGAGGCTCTTTCTCTACAGGTAAAATGTCAAGTGGACTCTTGCAAATTCTCCGATGGCCACACCACTGACACCATACCTGAAATGTGTACTTTAGGACGTGACATCTTGTTTAGTGTTTGGGAAATGACATTTTGTCTTTAGGCAGCACCTAGCCACACCCTGGGTGGGGTTGGGCTGACATTGAAGGCGGTGTCCTTTTTGTTGTTGTTTATGTTTGTTTATTTATTTATTTTGAGAGAGAGAAAGAGACAGAGTCCCAATGAGGCTCCACACTGTCAAACCATGAGATCATGACCTGAGCCAAAATCAGGAGTTGAGGGCTTAACTGACCGAGTCACCCGGCGCCCCAAATGGTGGTGTCTTTATTGAGGGAGCACAAGACAAGGTCAGGAGAGCCCAGCGGGTCCTGCCTCTCATGTGCAAAGCTCTTCTGGGTCCCAGGGCCACTCCTTCCCAGGCCCCCATTTACCCCCTCGCTGCGTCCTCCCGCTCCGTCTTCTGTTAATTTCGGTTGTGGACCTGCCTGTATTTTCCACAGCACCCTGCACAACTTGACGGTATTTTATTTTTCTGTGTGTTTGTTCTAATTCCTAGAAACTTATTAAAACTTTGTTGAATACCCTCCAGGTCAAAGAAGAAACCCGTAATTACAGAATATGTAGTAATGATGAGAATCCTACACATGAAATTTAGGGACTGTCTTTTATTTATTTCTTTATTTTTCTATACACACAAACACACTTTCTTCCTCTGATTAATGCCACCAGACTTTTTAGTAAAAAACAGCAGTTCCTCGCCCTGCCTTTCCCCAGTTCTCAGTCCTGTTTCTCAAAGGGACGGTTGTTAATTTTCTGCTTTTCAGTTCTGCTCAGGCTTTTCTCAACAATATCCTTTCAATGCCATTCCTTTTTTTTCTTTACAGTTATAAACGATACCTTAAAAATTTTTTTTTGAGGCGTAATTGACATAGGACATATTAGATTTAGGTAATCAATGTAATGATTTGATATTTGTATATATTGCAAAAGTCACCCAATAAGTATGGTTAGTATCAGTCACCAGACAAAATTACAATTTTTTGAAAAGTTCAATCTGAGAGAGACAGACAGAGGGTGAGATTTTATGCAGGCTCCGTGCTCAGCACAGAGCCCAACGTGGGGCTCCATCCTGCGATGCTGGGATCGTGACCGGGTCTGAAACCAAGAGTCAGACGCTCATGGGCTGAGCCTCCCAGGTGCCCCCCAAAATTCCTTTTTAAGTGCTGTTTCTTGACTTAGCTGTCCAAGATATCTGTCCCTCCCACCCAACCCACTTATACACCCTTCCTTCCTCCATCCACTCTAAGGAAGTCACAATTTGGGGTTCAGTCACTATGGGTGAGCATTGATCATCCGTGAGTGAAGGAGAATGCCACATTTATTGCTCCTTTCTGGCATAACTCTATTATGCTGTTACTCTTAGCATTTTTTCTATGTGATCTTTCTAACTCTCTAACATTTCTAGAAAACCCCATCTGATAAAGGGCAACATATCAGGCTGACACTCGGTTTCTGCCCCCCCCTTTTTTTAACCTTTGGAGCTATCCCTGCTGGAGCCCCCACCCTCCTGTCCAGTCTCGTGTCATGGTGCCCTGCGCCTGCTGTCCCCATAGGACTTCTGCACCATCACCTGCTCCTTCTGGCCTGGGGTCGAGCCTCCATTACTGGATCCATGCTGAAAATGGGGTCAGGGGAAAGTTAGCAGCCTGAACCGGGAGGTCCCATTTCTTCTTGAGAACACTTGAGGTAGTTTAAGATTTTCCCATGTTAGTTGTGAGCTCTCCATTTGATTTTGTTTTTTTCTCTCTCACTAGATTTTTTTCTTGTGGAACTTTTCTGTATCGAGAGAACATGTGCCCCAGCTTAGAGAGATCACAGAGGAGGCACGTGTTTTGCGAGCCTGTGTGCAGGAAACACCTTCATCCCAGCTGATTGCCAGTTTGGCCTGGTCTAGAGTTCTGGGTTGGGGGTAATTCCCCCTCACAGTTTGAAGCCTCAGTCTCCCTGTCTTCATTCTCGGTTCCAGTGTGGCCTTTGGGCACACGAATGCCTTTCCAATGCCTGGAAGATGGCTCTTCCAGAGGATCTGTAGTTGGTCTGGCTGCTGATTTCTGATGTCTGGCATTTAGGCGGGCGGCCACCCTGCTGCGGTGTTACCGCTCATGCTTCAGGTCTTCAGGGAGAGCCTAATGCATTTCTTTTTGGCGTTCATACTTTCCGGACCCAGGGTTTGCTTGCCCCACATGAGCTGCAGATGACCTTTGTAGTCTGGTCTCTCATGGATGGGGTTGAACACAGGGCTTCTGTGTGCATCCAGTGGGGATCCACTCGGAAAACAGCATGAGTGCTCCTCTTCCCCGCCCCGGAGTGGTACAGGCAGGCCTCCCTGGCTGGATGCTGTAGGCTTCGCTGAGTCAGCCGCGTCCCCTGGGGGGCTGGATGTCGGGCCTGGCAAGCCTGAGTGAACACACGAGATCCTAGAAGAGGCTGCGCCTCAATGAACCAAAAGGTGGAGGCAGTGCATGCCTTGATCTCATGAGCACAGTGCTCGAAACAAGTACCCTAATGTGCCACAGAGCGGATGCCCGGAGTTACGAGAGTGTTGGTGCCATTTACATCCGAGATTTGGGCTGGAGCTTCACGCTCCATCGGTGCCAACGTCCGCTTGGCAGCTTCCAAACGGCCCCCCTGGCACTTTCGCCTGTGTTGTGCTGGGCTGTGTAGCCCTGAAGGCAGTGGCCTCCCCCATAACAGATTGCAGCCAGAGGGCGAATAGAATGAATCTATTGGAATCACCTAGGACCCTGAGCCCCCTAGTTCTCTGAAGGTAGCAACCTGTTGTGGCTGTTACATCCACCATCAAGTTGAAGTAGGTCTGACCTAGTAAGCCACGCTGTTGTTCTGTTAGCAGCTAAAGCCTTTCGAAAGCAGGCACCTGGGTGATGAAATGAAAGGTCAAGGATCTTTGTTCCAGTTTAACCGCCTCGTCCTGTAGAGGAAGGAACTGAGTCCCAGGGCTCCCCGGTGAGCCGGTGACGGTGTGACCCACATCAGAGCCGTCCGACCCCTTTTCCTCAAAGCTGCACGCCACTCCATGTTGAAACAGTGAGCGCGAGGAAACCTAGGAAGGCAAAGAATAGTGTCCCCAAGGTGGTCTGCAGGTCAGTGTGGAGACTTTACTCTGTGGATCCAACCATGTCTTTGGGGGCCTGAGAATCTGGAGTGAGTGTACTGCCCGACCTCCCCGCGATTCGCCAGGACCCTCGAAAGCTCCCAGCAGTGCGCTTCCGGCATTTGCTTTAGACTCCACGCTCCCTTCTCTACCCACCATCACATGCGCTAGAGTTCGTTAAAAGTCACTTTTGACAGACACCTCTCACTCTCAGGAGTAATAGCTTGCATTTGACCACAGCTCCCTGAACCAGGTGTTTAATATACAGCTAATGACAACACAGTCTTCTCTCAAATGATGAGGTCAAGTTCAACCTCCTGTAGGAAGAGTTCTTGTCACTTGAAAATGCATTTACTATTCGAAGAGAACATTAAAAAATTTTTTTTACAGTTTTTTTTATTTTGAGAGGGAGAGCATTTACCAGGGAGGATTAAAGAGAGAGGGAGAGAGAATCCCGATGTGGGGCTTGATCCCACGGACTGTGAGATCATGACCTGAGCAGAAATCAAGAGTTGGATGCTTAACCGACTGAGCCACCCAGGTGTCCCAAAAGGGAGCATTTTTAGATGTTCCTGAATTACAGATTGATATTTGCGTTTACTATAACAATAACAAGACCTACGAACGGAGAGTCACTTTACTACTTAGATTAGTTCTCAAACAGAACTTAAGGGCTTTTGTGGTTGTTGTTGCTAAAAAAAATGTCTTCAAAAGAGCTGCTGACCTTTTCTCACCAGGCTCTCCTGCTTGTTCACAAACAAAAAACATGCGTGTACTTAGTTCTTAAAAAAAAGCCTGAAGCTTTCATGGGAACTAAGAAGAAAATATGAAAGTAAAGACCAGGGTTGTCCTTTGGAGCAGCCTGATTTAGGGAGAGGAGAGTCCACCGGGAGTCCCCAGGTGGTCACTCATCTGGGACTCGGTTGCTCACAAGCGCGGAAAACCCAAAGCCACCTTCCTGTGAGGAGGAAATGGCTCATAACTGGAGGAAGGGCATCATACGAGACTCTTTCTGCAGTCGGGTGTGTCATGGGGTGTTGACCGTGGAAATCTACGTCTTTCTAGGATCATATATTTTCTTGGGGTGTCCTTTGACTTCCAAATACCTCCTCAGTAAGTTCAAAACAGGAGCCGCATTGATATCGTGTATAGCATCAAAAACTTTTGGTGAGAGACTGGAAAGCTTACTACTGTAGTTTATGAGAAAATGGTATACTAAACTTCAACTTTTTCTTAAACATGATCTCTAAATATTTAAAGATCTTCAACAATAGTTTTGCTTTCAGCTCAGGTGCTGTTTGTTAGGAGAGATTGAAAAAAAATTTTTAATATTTACATATTTTTGAAAGAGAGAGCACAAGAGAGCGTGAGTGGGGGAGGGGCAGAGAGAGGGAGACAGAATCTGAAGCAGGCTCCAGGCCCTGAGTTGTCAGCACAGAGCCCAGTACAGGGCTTGAACCCACGAACCATGAGATCATGACCTGAGCTGAAGTCCAGCACTTAACCGACTGAACCACCCAGGCGCCCCTGTATAGATTTTAAAATAAAATCCAATGGAAATGGAAAATAAGATTTAAAAATTGCTTTTTAAAAATTCACTCATATTAATGAACACTAGATTTCCTGTATCAAAATGGATAATGATCATCCCCATGAAAATTCTTTGCTTTAAGTAGTATCACTAACTATAGCTGAAAAGGCAACACGTTTGTATATTAATGCCACGTGTGACTAAAACATTGGATTCTGTCTATTCCCCAGCTCTCAGATGCCCATAAATCTCTGCCGTGTTGGGGATTCACCTGGTGCAGTCAGGTGTGTGTCTTAAGGCTTACAAGACCATGATTGCCATGTGCGTAGGCCATTCAAGATCATGGCTCTTTGCAAAAGAATCATCCTTGGATTAAAGTCCCTAAAATGTCAACGCTGATCTTTGGCTTCCGGTTAGAACTCCCAGATGCCCAGAGAGAAGCCCAGACCAACAGCAGGCATCAGTATGGCTTTCATCACAGGCATGTCTGCTTGGGCTCGAGGGAGGTCCATCTGCTATTGCTCCTCTGTGGGGGGGAAGCGTGGGTTGGCCTGGGCATCGTCCTCTTTGACCTGATCAACCGCATCATTGCAACAGGCCTTTGGCACAGCAGCATGTTAGGACGGCCAGACTGACTTCCAATCAGTAATGAGAAGCCAGATCTTCCCTTAAAGAAAGAAAAATGGATCTAAGAAGAGATCCAAGGCCCGTCCATGTTATCCATTGCTCCCCGAAAGGTCTTCAACGTTGTATAACGATTTTGATGCTTCCCATAATTTTTATTTTTTCAATCTTAGCAAGCTGTTATTGTTAGGGTAGTGTGCTTTAGGGAATTCATGATAAATGATTGCATTAATACATCCCTGATTACTTAATTGTGTTAACTGACTTGTTCATTAAACAAATACTGAATGAACAACACTCAAAGGTGTGCTCACCGAGCACCTGCTGTCAGCCAGCTCATGACCCAGTGCCGGAGTGTCACCGGCGAGTGGGAGAGCGTGCGCCCTCCCCTCACGTAACTTGTAGTTTGGGAAACAAACGAACAGGCCAATCAATACACCAGCAGAAATCAAGATGAGTACTATGCGAGGGAAAGACTACCGTCGGAGAGCCACTGGACTAATTCGGTTCCGGGCAGCCAAGGAGACTGCTTTTCAGCCGCCATATTGGCCGAGTGTGACCACTGTCCACGGGGTGGAATCTTGACTTATTCTTGTGCCTTTGCCAGGCTTCTGGAAACAAACACCTTTGCTAAAGAAGTTCTGTTCTCCTTGATCAGAAGAGCCAGTTCCTTTTGCGTGTGGCAGATTTGAGGTTCTGATGTAGCTGACTGCATGGTTGGGTTGTTCTTAAAAGATGAGTTATTGTCACTTATTGACTCTCAGAGAGTATCTCTATTGTTTGTAGGCCAAGTTTACCTCCTGCACAAGGGTCATCTGATTGAAACGCAAGCTCGTGATTGAAATGTAGATCATATTCTACTCCAGGCTCACGGTGCTTACTGACTATGTTTGTGGATTAAGCGAGGTGTTTTCCTCTCTTGGTCTCTCTTGGTCATGTTTAACATCAAATGTTGTAAAAACAGACACATTTGGGGAGCTTATGAGAAATCATCATCTTTCTTATTAGACTTTCTTTTATTCTTCCCTGCATTGTTTTTTATGGGTATTGTCTGTCTCGTTTGGAGAGTTAAGACGGCCCTGGGAATCTCAGGAGGAATTATCTGGAGAGACCTGTGTTTTCCGTTGGAGCTTGGTGAGGGCTGTGCTAAGGGACAGCTTTGTCTCCCTTGTTTAATTAGAGAAAGTTGTTAGGGTTGTATCTACCACTGTGTACTGCCCTTGTGTGATTCCCGTAAAGATGGTGCCTTCTAGGTCACCCATGTGAGGTGTTTTTCGTTTCTTTTTTTTGAGAGAGAGAGAGAGAGAGAGCAGAAGGGCAGAGATAGAGGGGGACAGAGGATCTGAAGCAGATTCCGTGCTGACAACAAAGAGCCCCACTTGGGGCTTGACCTCACGAACCTTGAGATCATGACCTTCCTGATGCAAGGCTTGAACTCAGGAACCCTGAGATCATGACCTGAGCTGAAGTCACACGCTTAACCGACTGAGCCATGGAGGTGCCACATCCGCATGTGAGTTTTTACACTGAGCGTGTTGGTGGGGCGGCTCCTGTAAAGCTACTCATCACTGGGTCTCTTGTCCTTCCTAGTTTAGAGCTCCCTTTGGCAAAAGGCAAAAAGCGTTAAGAACAAACATACCCAGAAATTCACTTTTAACATGTTGGGTTGTTTCAGTTCATTGTTGTGGCACTTGGGCTCTCGAACTGAGCTTGGGGTGCTCGTCTCTACGTTTACGGATTTCACCTATCCACCTGCTGTGTTTTATTAGTTGATTCTTTCCACATTAAGAAGATATGGAAAGGTTCATTGTTTTAGTCTTCTTTTCTTATTGGGGTGAAAAGGGGGACGCCTTAATGATGAAGTATTAAGTTCCTACACAAGGCCTTTAGGGTATGACCAAGATGCACTCACCAGAGATGGGATTGGCTGGAAGTAGGGAGGCAGGCCGGGCAGGCCTTTCTGGGAGGAAGGGGGGAAGGGACAGGGCGGCGATGGGCTGGAGAACCAGGCCGGCCAACAGATCAGAACCAAGGTGGGCTCGGTGCCACATGGAGGCTTGGAGCCGAGGTCCAGCTATTTGCATCCTTAAGTTTTTGGAGTACAGGAGATGGAGAAAGAAAAGGGTCATTTGCTGTGACTGTGTCCTCAGTCTTGGAACTGCAAAGTGGCCGGATTCCTTTTAGGACCCTGGACGGGTTCAGTTACACTGGGGTGTGCTCTTGAATGTGGACACGAGCAGATGACTGGTTGACCACAACCGAATGGGCATTTGTTATTTTTTTTAAGTTTATTTATTTTTAAGTAATCTCTGCTCCCAACATGGGGCTCGAACTCATGACCCCAAGATCAAGAGTCACGTGTTCTTTTGATTGAGCCAGCCAGGCACTCCTGAATGGCCATTTGAAAGGCAGGAGCTCATATGACAATTGTTCTTTCAACTCTGCTCTCTAGAACATTCTGGTGCTTTAGACCAGTTGATTAAAGTGAGGTGCCAAAGGGCTCTATCAATGGCATGTAAACAGAATGTGTAAATGGAGTCAGTAAGTCAGTAAGACTTACAGGATTCGTGGTTTTAGACACACTGCTCCAGCCTCTCTATTTATGAATTTATCACCATACATCTTATTTCGTCGGGCTGTTTAGGAGCATCAAATGAGATAGAGAAGGGAAGCTATCTTGGTAGGTTCTCATTACACATCAGTTCACTTCTTTCTTGGTTGTGCCCTTCAAGGTTCGCTGAATTCGTTAGTGTGTGTCTGGTCTCATTTAAGAGCTATTCATCTTAGAAGCCTTTGCCTTGCACCCAATATATTTATTTATTTATGAAGGAAGAAGCCCTGAATTTCAGCTTGATACTTGGGTCAGTTATGTGGACAGCCTCTAGGTTTAGAGTTTACGGATTCAGAGAACGTTTGAATGAGAAACACCTTGAGTGACCTTCCCTTCTTCCCTCCATTGCAATTCAGGACTTTGATTGGATCTCTCTCTCTCTTCTAGTCCTTTCTGTGGCTGAATGTGGTAGTTAGTATTTAGTTTGCTGGTAACTCAGCTGGAGTGGACTGCAGAGACTGACTCACTCACCCACCATGCTTGAGAGTCTCCTGCTGAGCGGCTGGGACCCCCTGGGCAGGGGGCAGGCAATATGGATTGGCAGATACCGTACACTAGGTGGAGCTAAAGAGCCCATTGCCCTGTCTCCACCCGCCCCCGCCCGGTTCTCCTTGTTTGATTTGCTCCTGGCTTTTCTCATAATTGCAAAGTAGGAGTGAAGCAGACCTGATTTCACATTGCCTCGACCTCACATGGATTTGGTTCCACTCCAGCTCTGCCCTTGGCTTCTCCCATTCTCTGGGCTCAGGAACGCAAGCTGCCTGCCGCTCCCCACCACCGTCCTTGTATTTCATCACCATGCCTTGCTGAGCTGGGCACATTCCTTGTATCCACTGGATTGTCACCACCATTTTCTACTAGAGACAGCCTGTTTCCGTCCTCCGCTGCCGCGCACCCTTTCTGACAGCTACGGCCCAATGTGTCCCTGCCTGCGGGTGTCTTCCAAAATGTCTCATCTCCCTGCAGAAAGTAGCTCATCCCTTTATTGTTTTTTCTTCATTTTTCTCTTCTCTCTTGCTTCTAATTCACTTTTTTTTTGTCATCAGAACTAAAGAAGTCCTTTCCTAGAAACAGAATCTTCTGAATTTTATTTAGTCTTCGATTTATAATTCATAGGGTCATGACTTTGTCTCACTTTACTCGATGATTACCCTCTTTCCAAATTATTTAAAACTATATATTTTGTTGACTTTTAAGAAATGTATTCCCCTCTCCCCAGCGTACATGCAGGTTTAAACAGGTCTGAAGCTGGGACGTATTTTCATGTTATAACTCAGTGAGTCATGGTTGTTTGGCAGCTCCCCTTCCTTAATTGTGCATAATTTATTTTCACAAAGCATTTTCAGACGCTGTTTTTGCACGATCAGTATAAGAGGCCAGGAAAAACGAAAGCCAACTATAGTTGAGATCCAGGATTTTGTGATACTGGGCAAGATGGTGATCTCAAGAAGACGACAGAACTATGTGCCTGCAAAATGTGATGATCTGAACGCTGCATGATGTTGGATAGATCATTATGTCTTATGAGGCGCTTGTGTGATTCGAGCCCCCATGATATCCCATAAAGCCAACATCGTAGAGGACTCTGTCTGGGCAAGGTCTGTGGTTGTGTAGGTTTCAGCAAAGGGAAACAGAACCTGCTTTTTGGATCTCTATCTCGAAAGAGTTAGAAAGAAAGCAAACACTACCGATTAATTCCCACCTTGTAACTGTGGAGGTTTCCAGTGCTTTTGCACACAGACTTCCTTTCCTTGAAAACAAAAAAAAAAAATGTGTGTTCTTGCCGTTGACTTCATTCATGAGACAAAGCAGGTTATGCTGTACCCAGAAGTGAGGGTTAGAGTTTCACACACGGAACATACTAATTGTATCCTTTTCATTCATAGCCAGAGAAGTTTTTTGTTTGCTTTGTGAGTTCTCTGTTTGCTTTATGACAAAGTCAGCCTGTGGGGCCATTTTAGTTGGCCATGAAGGAAGAGTTAGCCTTTCCTTGTTCGATGGATACACAGCTAGTAAAGAAATTTTTAAAAGAGACTCGTAGGTAGCCGCTGAGTAGAGCCCGCAGAAGGTGGCTCTGGCACCTTTGCGTCCTTTTCCGTCGTGTCGTACACAGAGCCAGGGCCTGTCCCGGGGCTCCGGCTTTTCTGGCCACTGCGCCCTGACTTCCTCCATTGCCCAGGCCGAGCAGGCCCCCCAGGGCCCCACATGCGTGTGGAATGCCTGGAAATCCATAAAGCACAAGGAACAGGGTGGCCCTGAGTGAGCCACACGCGGAAAGCTAAAATGACAGGTTACCTGAGAGTAAGTTAGCTCCCGGCCTGTGGTTTCCCTGTTTGGGGTAGAGCGCCCGACTGTCACATGGTGGCGAGCGGCAAGTGCAGACCAGCACAGTCGTCACAGCCCGTAATGTGATAGAAAATTTTTACTTCAAATCATGGACGTAAGTTAGGGATCCTGCACCCTCTTCTACTTTCTGTCTTTTCTTTTTTCTCTTTCTTTCTCTGTTTCTCTCTTCCTTTCTTTCATTTTCTTTTATTTCCTTCCTCCCTCCCTTCCTCTCCCTCCCCCCCCCCCTCTCTCTCTCTCACCACTAGATACTTAGAGCCTTTTAGGCTTTCTCTGTTTTCCTTACACTCTCCTTTCACCCCTGGATTGAGTCTTCTTTCTTAGTTGACCCAAATAGCAGAGTAGAGACTTAGTCCTACGAGAATGACTAGAAAACCATCCCAACTAAGCCAAGTGGACTATCGCAGTAGGTTGTTTGAAGCCCAGATTAAAATGTAAAACAATGTCGCTGCATCAGAGACTGAAGGAGCAGTACGTGTAGGAGAAGAAAACAGTAAGAGAGAAGCAAACAGACTGAGCCAGTCTAAAAGTGAGTCCGCGACGGTGCTGTCCGAGCGTGGCCAGCAGCCGTCTGTGGGCTCTGAGACCCACAAGCTCAGCAGGGGTCACCTGAGCAATGTGTTCTTTTCTGAAATAGTCACCTCACTGAGATGTAGAAATTGGACGCAGTTTGCTAAAGGAAAGTGCACGTAGTCATTTGGAACTTTACTTTTCCAAAGCCCCTAAACCAAATAGTATGTCTTTAAAACACAAATGGGGTGTTACCTTATACATACGGTCATATATGTGGCATTTGCAGTGTTGGTCATGGTATATCTATGACAATATCGTTGTCATATATAATGTTTACTTGCCTTCATTTCCAAAGTTGGAACATCTTTTATCAGACAAATTATATCCAGGGTCTGCTAAAAGAAGTACATGTATCATACGGTGGTATTTTAATTTTAAAAAGATGTAGTAGTCAACCCCCCCCCCCATTAATTGGGTGTTTTAAAAGGCCCATCCACACCTGGGTGGCATAGTTGGTTGAGTATCTGACTTCGGCTCAGGTCATGATCTCACAGTTCATGAGTTCCAGCCCCACGTAGAACTCTATGCTGTCAGCCCGGAGCCTGCTTCAGATTCAGTGTCTCCCTCTCTCTGTGCCCCTCCCCTGCTTGCACTCTGTCTCTCTTTCTCTCAAAAAATAAATAAACATTAAAAAAAATTAAAAGCCCATCCATGTACAGAAAGATGTTTCTGAGAGCTGGAGACTTAGTGATTTGTGGTATTTTCTCCGTTCAAGGATGCACTGATGTGATCACAGGTCCCTAGGCTAATTTGGATAAGGGTTGTTGGCCTTTCAAAAATTGAATTAAAAACTATTTTAAGGAGAACAAAAGGCTTTACGTTGAGGACCTGCCCTCCAAGATGTGGTGAGGGTAGAGCTGGCTAAATGGGTGGGTGACCTGTACAGTCACACAGAGTCTGGAGTTCAGAGGGCCCCCCTCCTCGGGGAGCAGTGCTCTGCAGTGCTGTCTTGCAGTTCTTTCTTCTTTTGCGTTTGAATCTGTGTTTTGTAAGTGAAGTGTGAAGGCCGGTGGAACGGGGCGCTGGGGTGGCGCATCCACTCACCGTGAGCTTACCTTCCCCTCTGCCACCTGTCAGCAGTCCTGCCCGGGGTGACTGGCCAGGGCCATTACCCCCACCCTGAGTCCAGGTTCCAGATATGCCCTCGAGTGGAGGTTGAAATATCCTGGGCACCCATTTGTCATGGATGGGGGCTACAGACTGGTGGAAACAGGTAGAAATGCAGCGAGGTCTCTGCATTGTCACCTTGTGCTGAACCTGGGAAACTATGAGTGAGGGCGATGTGTCCCTGCAGACCTCCCTCTTCAAAGTCTGCACTTTATCGCGCTGCTTCTCCTGATTTCTTGGGCCTCTCCTGCATTTTGACCACAACTCCTCTTGATAATTATTGCACAGCCTTCAGGAATCCTCTGATCACCCGTGTGTGGCCACCTTTGCCTTCGACTTCTGCCATGGGTGATGTGGTGGCCACGTGTGAGTTCTGTGAATGGGCACATCAGCAAGGTCACCCCGGGGCTCAGATCAGGCTCTGTCCCATGATACCCTTCGGCAGGTTCTAATGGTGTTTAGTTCCGCAACCAAGAACGGTTTCATGCCTTCAAGTAGTTCTCAGCATCAGTTAAGCAAATCAACATGTACAAACCCACAGACTTTAGCAATGTACTAGGCTCCCACAAGGTATTTAAGAAAATTGATCGTTATGTCTGTGGGGGTCAGGTGGAGTCATAGGGACAAGAATGGACCAGAGGACTGGGTGATCTATCATATTCGTGAAGTGCTGATTAATAAATCTAGGTCCCTCGGGGAGCAGTTGCTAACGGGGAGTGTCAGGACGCCAGTACTAATCAACAACTCTGATCAGTAGTGCGGAAGAGGACCGATGGCCCACAGATGGCAGGTGTGCAGATGTCATGAAGGCGGACCAGAGCGCGAATGGGGTTGAGGACACCATTAATGACGGTGTCATTGAATGACGGACTGCGTCAAACAAGAACAAATTTAATAGGACAAAGGTCGCATCTGAAAAATAGAATCCTTGGAGGTTTTAACTGCCTATAAATCCAAAATAAGCGGGCATGCTGATGGACCTGTTTTTGGGGGGTGGGGGAAAGGCTGTCCCAAAGAATGAAAACCTTACAACCATACAAAATCCAACACAGAATAGCAATTTTATTCTTAATTGCCCCAAATCAGAAGCAACCAAGATGTCCTTCAGTAGGGGAATGAATAAACAGCGGTGCATCGTACGACATAGTATTATTCAGTAATAGAAAGAAGTGAGCTGTCAAACCAGCAAAAGACACAGTGGATAGTAAAAATTGCTTAGTGAAGGTAGCCAGTCTGAAAAGGTTACATACTGCCTGATTCCAACTATCCTTCTGGTAAAAGCAACCCAGTGGAGACAGTTAAAAGACCACGGATCACCTGGGTCTCTGGGGAGTGGGGAAGGACCGAATATGTGGCACATGGGATTTTTAGAGCAGTGAAAATACTCTATGTGATGCTGTTATGGTGGATATGTGACACTGCATTTGTCAAAAGCCATAGAAAATGCATCGTCAAGAGTGAGCCCGAATGTGAACCGAGGATTTTAGTCAACAATGTATCCACATTCTAGGGGCAGGTGTATGTAACAAAATGTAACACACTTTGTTTCCCAGTCTAGCCAACTTTAATAGCCATTTTTAAGATAGCCTCTGGTGAGTGATTGGTTTTGTTAAAAAGTTTAGTTACACCCCTTTAAATGTTTTAACCTGCATTTGTAAATTTTATATTTTCTCCATCGCTTTAAAGTACTTTATTACCAAAGATCGTTAAGGTTGTACCAAAGGACTCAGGAACCAGCCTGAATAAGCTCCCCCCAGCCAAGCTGGGACACTTTTGAGGGTCCATAGGAATAGTGGGCTGAAGCACATGGGGTGTGATCATAAGACTGCAGACAGGACAGAAGAAAACCACCTTACTTACAGGCTACTGAGGACCTGCCTCATCTTGACGGCTGCTATAGAGAAAGAATCAAGTATTCATCCTGTCTCTCCTGTGAGAGCCGTCTCTAAGGGTAATCAGACCTCTGTGGCGGAAGTTTCTCTTTATAGATGTGCTCCAGCTGATAGCTGTCCCTCGCCAGTATCTCCTAAGGACCGGACGGTCAGGTGGTTCCTCAGTGGCTGCGCATATCACAAAAATACAAACACCGGACACCCAGACAGTATGTGCCTTCTGATGGAAACACACACCACTGCCACCACCTATGATGTAGTTTACATTTTGAACCTCCAGCTGGTCGAGCCTCTAGATCCAACTGCCTGTGTTTCGAGTCTGCCCAAGGCATTGTGGGAAATGTTAAACTAAAGCGCAGGGTTCAATGAATGATTCCTAGACTCTGGGAAATTTTACTGGACAAATGAGTCTGTTTCTTCCACAAAGAATTTCAAGGGGGATGGGTAGGGGGTTTCCTGTAAATTACAGGAAACTCAAAAATCACACCATCAACTTCAATGTATGACTTTTTCCAATCTTGTTTCAGTCTGAGTGTGTCTGTGCACATGTGTGTACTGAAGGTGATTGGGTAAACGTGTGTCCGGTTGGGATATGATGACAGGAAGAGACTGAAACAATTTTTGAAGGGGAGACAGTGGTTTTACTGTTGTTGTTAGGTTAAAATTATTACAATATTTGTAAGTTAAATAATATGATGTTTGGGATTTGCTTCAAGTAATCCTGGATGGCAGGGATGGGAGGGAGAACTTGGTGGGGATACAGAAGAAACAGGACTGGCCATGGATGCAAAATTATTGATGCTGCTTTCTTAGACATTAGTCTCTCTTTTTATGTGTGTTTGAAATTTACCAAAGTAGAAGTTAAAAAACAAACAAACAAACAAACCCACGCTCTCCCGTATATTAGGCTATTCCTGCAAAATGAAGAAATTGAACTCCTGTGTTCCTAAGGTTTTAATTTCAAGTCGCAAGTCTGTACAGCTACGTGTTTTAAATTGGAACCATGAGATGCATCACCTTTAACAGTATAAACAATTAAAATACCCAGTATGCATAGGTTTTCTAAGTAGGAGTGATTCATACTAGGGACTTGTTCCACAAACAGCTGTACTTAATTCTTGGGGTCAAGGTTGCTCATCTGCCAAGGGGACAATCATGGAAGCCCACACAATTTCAGCATTCCCTTCCTGAGCAGTTGTGTGGATTGCCTTTGCCTCTGACTGAGGATTCTTGGTGTGTGTGTGTGTGTGTGTGTGTGTGTGTGTGTGTGTGTGTTGATAAATGAAGTTTCTTGGAACACGATCCACTCTTTCATATATTATCTGTGCAGCCTTTGTACAGTGACAGAGTTGACAGTTGTGACAGAGACCAGAAGACCCATGAAGCTGAAAACATGTTCCATCTGGCCCTTTAGGGAAAAGGGTCCTGATCTTGTTGCAAAATATTATATCATTCCTTTCTCATTCACCTTAATTTGGCGATAGACACACAATTTTCCTTTCAGGTGGATTAGCAAATGGTCACTGCATCATTTATTAGATCGTCTATCCTTTATGATTGAGGATTCTTTTTTTAAACAGTTTTTTTTACTTATTTTAATTTTTTTAATGTGTGTTTCTGAGAGAGAGAGAGAGAGAGAGAGAGAGAGAGAGAGAGAGAGAGAGAATGTGTGGGTGTGAATGGGAGAGGGTCAGAGAGAGGGAGACACAGAATCCAAAGCCGTCTCCAAGTTCTGAGCTGTCATCACCAAATCTGACGTGGGGCCCAAGCTCACAAACCAGAGATCACAACCTGAACCAAAGTCAAACGCTTAACAGTCTGAGTCACCTAGGTGCCCCTATGATTGAGGATTCTTAATGACCATTGAGATCCTTGGCCAAAATATCCACTGAACCCTTGCCTGGACCCCTAACTGGGCAGTGCCCTCCAACTGAAGTCTTCCAGCAGTCAGCGCTGGGGGTTTACCGTCCTGTCATTACCTAACTTTTCCATTCCTGGAAGACCGTAGCTCCCCTTAGACCTTCATTTCTTGGGTTGGTTCTCCATTTCATGCCTTTGAAGCTATGTAACTGGTTTCCCAGCTAAATCTGAAGACCTTTAAACTGGAGGGAGCTTTCCTAGGGCTTTGCTGGACTCTGCACAGCAGTGATTCTAATGAAACCCACTGATTTAACATTTATAGATTTTCTCTGATGCAGCGAATGAGACTGTGAGTTACAGCCCCGTTATGAGCTCTGACTCACCTCGGAATTGCAGTCAGCATTAAAACACATAAGAGGATTGAATGGAAAGTATCAGAAGGCACGGTACATGACAAGGATAAATATTTTTTGAAACTCTGCTTTCATTTGTATGTATTCAGATGTAAGTGAATTTCTTACTGTGGGTCACCATCAAAAATTTTGAAGACTTGCCACTTTGATGGCAGGTGGGAAGATCAGAGGGAGCCTGGCACACGGGCCACAGCAAGCAGGGGTCATAAACTGGTAGGAGGAGGTGAGCTCTTTCCCTCTGTGCTTCTTGCTCAGGAATTATTTCCTTTCGGTAGCACAGCGGCTGGCCCAGCGTAGACACTCTCCAAATCGGTACATATTGAGTGGAAATACTGATAATTAGACCACCTGTTTCAGAGGATCTGGGGGGAGGAACCTGGGGTCTGGGCATCTGTATTTTAACAAGCTTTCCAGGCAGCTACCTGTGGCGCCCAGTATCTAAGAAGCACTTACCTGGTCTACCTGCTTGTTTTACTGGCCCCAGTCACACTCACAGCTCACATCAGAGCCTGAGCCGGCACCTGGGTTGCCCACCTTGTGCTGTGAGCTCTACCCGTGACTTCGCCAGCGTCTCACATCGACTCTTCTCCCCACACACATTGCACGGGCTTCTCATCGATGTCCGGGTTCCATGCTTCCTCACTATCCTGCCTCACTTTCTCATCTGCCCTTGGACACTTTCCTAAATCCCCCATCGGTCCATTTTCCTACTTGACACCTATCTATACCTTTGGCTTTCTCTTGAGTGCCGGTATCATTAGGACCAAATGCCCTGGCAGATCCTTCAGGGCCTGCCCCAGGCACACTCCCCTGCTCCCCGACTCTGATCTTCTGTGCCTGTTGTGTCCTCCAGCCGGAACCGCCTCTGTTTTCCTCTCAATTGCATGAACCCTGCCAGGCCAAGTTCAAGGGCCACTTCAATAAACTCTTCCCTCAGTATTGAGTTAATCATTCCTTCTTCTTTTGCTTCTCTTTGTTCTTTGCTTGTGTTTTATTTGAGTACCTAAGACTCACTGCCTTGGATTTTGTTAGCTTGGCTTGGCCTCCGTCTATCTCTGATGAGGAAGTAAGTTCCTGGAAGACAAGGTTCTTTCTTTATAGTATGTGTCCTTCTCTATGAAGCCTACAGTGCCTTGCAACTAGTTTTAAATGACTTATATGTTAATTTTTCTATGATTGTGATTACACTAAAATTAAAACGGTCAGCGTGGCCAGTTAATCTGCAAGCAGGCTTCAACCTCTGTAGGAAGGTTTATTCCATTCCTTTATAAGACCAGTCATAAAAAAGGACTGTAGGGGCACCTGGGTGGCCCAGTTAAGTGTCCAACTTCAACTCATGTCACCATCTCACGGTTGTGGTTCAAGCCCCACATCAGGCTCTGAGCTAGCTGTCAGCACAGAGCCTGATGTGGGGCTCCAACCCACGAGCTGTGAGATCATGACCTGAGCCAAAGTCAGACGCTCAACCGACTGAGCCACCCAGGTGCCCCAATACTACAATGTTTGTGTGCTGTTCATGATAAAGAATTCCTTGTTTCCCCTTGGAGAGGACCTGGCCAGATAGACCACAGGATTGTGATCTTAAAGAGAAGGGGCTAGCGCATTGGATCCTTAACAACTGGAGGGAGGGAGTAGTAGTGAAATAAATGAATGTAGTTGGTAGAAGAAAGAGGAAGGCAGTGGCTCCTCCATGTCGTGGAAAACCTTGTTGCTCTGTGTTTCTAAGATTTGGTTTCAGGTCAATTCCACTCTCCATCTGTTAGCAGAGTGACATTTGGGCCACACCCAGCATAGCGAATCCTTTGCCCAAATTAGAGGTTACAGTGGATAGTCTAGTACAAACGCGTATGTGGCCCAAGTGCTTTTATTCTGCTGATTTTTATGCCTATTGAATAGCTTTGATGTGGTCTTGTTGGGGTGATTCTGAAAACTGAAATGTATATTTTTGTTTCTATGGTAGGAACTAAACCAAACAGAGAGATGAAAATCCTCAATCATGCTTTGTCTGTTTTTGCTGTTCCAGGTTCCTTGCACTGACCCCGTGGAGAGTGTATCACCTGATTTCTGTCATGATACTTGGGCGTGTTATCATGCAAATCATAAAGGATATGGTTTTGTCTAGAACTAGAGGTAAGAAAACAGACTTCAGTCCTATGGTATATAATTTGCTAGACCCCAAATATCTGATCTTTGTGTAGGCATATTAACCAAGTAGTTTTAAAAGGGAACAGGGGTGCCTGGGTGGCTCAGTTGGTTAAGCGTCCACTCTTGATTTCAGCTCAGGTCATGATCTCACAGTTCATGGGTCTGAGCACAGAGCCTACTTGGGATTCTCTCCCCTCCCCTCGCCCCTCCCTCTCCTCTTTCTCTATTAAATAAACTTAAAAGATTACAGAAGGGAACAAAATAACATTATGTAGGCAGTGACTTTGCTATTATTAATGTTTATTGAGTATTTATTTATTTGGTAAATATTTATTACGTACTTAACTGATCCTGTCCCTAGTCATAGCTCTTGGTCCTGGGTGAAAAGTCTGTGTGCGCCGGCTTCTCTTGGGTTCTAAGTGCTACTTAAATACCATTTTTTTTGGCTTGTCAGTTTTTTCTTTTTCTTTTACAGTTTATTGTCAAGTTGGGTTCCATATAACGCCCAGTGCTCATCCCAACAAGTGCCCTCCTCCATGCCCACCACCCCCTCTCCCCCACCCCCATCAGCCCTCAGTTTGTTCTCAGTATTCAAGAGTTTCTCATGGTTCGCCTCCCTCCTTCTCCCCAACTGTTTTCCCCCCTTCCCCTCCCCCATGGTCCTCTGTTAAGTTTCTCCTGTTCCACGTATGAGTGAAAACATATGAATACCATTTTGATACATAAGCAGGCTGCCGTGAGGATAACAGTGAAGTATTTATTACGTCCCACAAGATGAATTTCGGGCCACTGGAAAATGGACTGGTTTGCGTGAAAAGTTTCTCTGCCTCCGTGAAGAAGAACAATTCAGGGCTTAGAAACAAATAACAGTTGGGGTGCCTGGCCGGCTCAGTCAGTAGAATGTGTGACTACTGATCTCGGGGTTTTGAGTTCAAGCCCCATGTTAGGGGTGGAGATTACTTTAAAAAAACAAAACAGAACAATAATACTTAAGTAAATTTTAACACATGAGTTCATGATGATGAAAAGTGAACTAATTGTTTAAAAGTGAGAATTTGAATTAATTTTGAAATTTGCTTACGTGTTTTCTGAGTGATTTGTCCATACTATAAATCTGAGTCCAGCTTTTCTGTACTTTGAGAGGCCCTCCTGCCAGGGCCTGAGCTAGTTTTTGTGAATGAGCCTAAGTCCCTCCTTGGAGTACTTAAATGTGAACTTAAATGTGATAAGATTGATGTGATCAAAAGCGGGAGACTCAATCAGGTGTCCAACTCTTGCTTTCAGCTCAGGTCATGATCTCATGGGTTGGTGACATCGAGTCTCACATCGGGCTCCGTGCTGATGGTGTGGACAGAGTCTGCTTGGGATTCTCCTCTCTCTCTGCCTCTCTCCTGCTTGCACACTCGCTCTCCCTCTCTCTCTCTCAAATAAATAAACTTAAAAAAAATAGCCAAGAGGAGGAGGTTCCAGTGAGACATTAGATTTCCCTGTGTGTAACCCCTGCACAGAAGGATAATTTTGGACGGGGACCATACCGATCGATGCAGAGAAGAATTTCCCACAGTTCCCACCCTGGCGGGAATACCGAGCCCTGCCTTGTAGGAGGCACTCGGCTCTGAGACCGGGGACCTAAGCTGTTACTGGCTTACCGTCACGTTCCACGGTGGGCTTGTGTGCCAATTTATATTCTAAGTCTTCTTAAAGTAACTTATGTGTAGAAAGACTGTTGTACACTGCTGCATTACAAGGTGTGAAGGTGATTCCTTTATTCTAGTGAATCTGAGAAGGTGAAAAAAAAACTATCATCATTAATTTTAAGAATGTACATGAGGAATAAGTCTACTGGAATTGGGCAGCACCAAGGAAGTCTGGTTGGGAGACCTCCCACAAATTCGCTTTTTTCTAGTTCCTTCTTTGCTTTTGTTTTTTAAATACGTTTTAAAATTTATTTTGAGAGAGAGCAAGTGGGGGAGGGGCAGAGAGAGAGGGACAGGGGATCCAAAGTGGGCTCGTTGCTGCCAGCGCAGACTCACGATCCGTGAGATCATGACCTGAACCGAAATTGAGAATCGGACGCTCAACTGAATGAGCCACACAGGTGCCCCCCCAATTACTTCTTCTCATGAATCTATAGATTGAGATGACATTCTTGTATGTGTTCTCCCCTTGCTCACCCCCCTCTTCACCTCACCCTTGTCTGTTTCACAGCGCAGACACCGGCTCCCTCATGGCTAACCCTCACAGACACCTGCCCGAGTGCTTTCTGTTCTCCACAGATGTATTACGGCCGCCTGAAAGCGAAGCATCTCATGTTGTGGGGTTTGCACAGGCTCTCTCGGATCAACCCATGGTGATGCCCTGTTTCTTCCCTGACTCAAACTCTTCCTTTAATTCAATTTAATTTTTTTAGAGAGCACAGGATGGGGAGAGGGGCAGAAGGAGAGAGACAATTTCAAGCAGACTCCACACTCCGCGCAGAACCTGGAACATTGGGCTCAACCTCGTGAACCTTGAGATCATAATCTGAGCTGAAATCAAGAGTTGGCGCTTAACCCGCTGAGCCACCCAGGCGCCCCCCTCTGCCCCGATTCCTAAGGGATAGAGGAGACCCCCTAACACTTTCAACCTCTAGGATCGTCCTCAGGGGAGTCTTAGAAGGAATGACCACTTACCCAGTGGATCAGCAGCCATTGTGGCCGAGCACCTGAATCGTTTCCATCTTGAATCAAATCTGGTCCCCGTCGGGACACAAGTACAAGGAGCAGACAACGTGCGCAGAGCCGGAAGGCTTCGCGACGCTCTTTCCTCACTCTCGGCCGCTGGCACAGAGGAGGCTCTGGCCTTGACTCGATGCGCCTGCGAGCAGGGGGCCTCCGGGTTCCCAGAGTGCAGGCCACCTCCCCTTGCAGAGGTTCAGCCCTTGGCAAAGGTCAGCTGTCGAGTTGGAAGAATGGGAGCACGCAGCGTCCAGTCCTTGGGCTGGTTCCCTTCACTCCCCAGCCCTGGCGGGGTCCCATCTGATCCGGGGTTAGTTTCCCGGGGCTGCGGTAACAAACTGCACAAACATCGTGCCTCAAAACAACAGGGATCCTTCCTGTCGCTGTGCTGGAGGCCACTAGTCCAAACTCGGGGCCCCGGGGCCAACCTCAAGGCCTGGCAGGGCCGTGCCCCCTCCGGAGGCTCGAGGGAAGCATTCCCTGCCTCCTCCTTCCAGTGGCTCCGGGTGGCTGCTGGTCGTGCGTGGCTCGTGGCCACATCACTCCCCTCTCTGCCTTTGAGCTCGAGGCACCCTCTCCTCTTTGTCCTTGTCAAACCTCCCTCTTCCAGGGACCCTCATGACCCTTGGGGCCCACCTGCATAGACCAGGACAGCCTCCTGTCTCCTGATCCTAAATCACATACAGTGCCTCCCGCTTTTTTTGGAAAGTAAAATTTTGCAGGTTTCAGGGACGGAAGACCTGTTATCTCTGGGGCCGGCATCCCGTCAGCTGCACAACCTGAACTTCTGTATCCCGTGAACTGGCCGACACCAACCCGTGCCCACAGCTGGGTAGGGGCCCGATGAAGAGTGTAAAATAGGAGCTGGGTGCCATAGCCATCCACGCTGCTCAGCTCCTCCGCTGCCTCTGAGCCATGCGGGGCGTGATCGCTGGTCCGGTGGTCCGTATTGAGCACCTTTCTGTGCGGGGCCTGCTGTGGCCTCCAGACCCTCCCTGGCCAGGCGGGCTCTCACACCCTATCCTGTAGGCAGGCGCTTGTCCCCGGCCAGGCTTTCCCTGGGGGCGTGAACTGAGTGGCACTGCAGGGAACAGAGCATCCCTGGATGGAGAGAGAAGAGGGTCGGGATTAATTATGGGGCTTTCCCAGGGCTCCTCGGCCCGTGACCTGCTCCGACCTCCTTTAGTGGAGGCTTTGCAGACAAAGACGAATTTGAGCCGTGCGGAGAGTGGGCAGGGGCCCGACCCTGCAGACCTCTCAGCCCAGGGCCCTGCTGAGATGCATGCGTCTCTGTCTCTGGAAGCTTCCTGTTTGAGCCAGATGCCATCATGTAAACCCCATGGCTTCACCCAGAGCCACCTGCCGCTGTCACTGGACTCGTTGTCTTTAGGACAGCAACTGTGAAAGTCAGAGCGAGCCACCAGGCCCCGGGTCTGTCCCCTCCCCTCCCATCTCTGCGTCCCCGCTTCCCACAACAGTTTTGGCCAAAGATCTGACACTTCTGTTGTTAGGAATTTCGTTTTATTCCTCACCCCCCCCCCCGCTATCTTTAATACCATCTGCAATGCTTAATAGGAAGTAGGTGAGCAGCAGTATGGAGCTCTGTCATGTGAATTCATCTTTGTGGAACCTTCCAGAATCCACGTCTCTGTTACAGGGCGGCAGCACCAGCAGCCTGCAGCTGTGGGGGGTTTCTCGCTGACTCCTGTCCTGTGCCTTGAGTGCACACTTCCCTGCGTGAATCCCTTCGTCCAGGCCCTGGGGGACCCTGCAGCAGCGTGGAAAATCCCTCCGCAGCCGTAGGCTGTTTCTTGGCCATCCCCCACTTCCCTCTCCTTGCGGAAGAACCTGTAATTTCCACCACCAGCTCCCTTTAACATCCTCAAGTACCGCCCTGTGTGGTGGGAGGGGACTCAGCAGGTCCCCACGTGCCCCCTTCCCACCCCCCAGCCCCCTGGGGAAGCATTTTCAACCTCTGTCTCTTCATACCTTTCCTCCTGCGAAATCTGCCTTGTCCATCCATGCCATCTTCTGGTCACAGTTGAACATGGGCCACCAGGCTTCGTGGCCCGTGGGCCTGTGTGGCTTTTCTGTTCTCTGTCCTTGTCTCCTGTAACCTGGATTTGGTCACCTACTTGTGTGGCCTCATCTTTGACCTTACCCACCAGAAGCACTCTGTCTGCAACCCCCTCAGGACTCCCTCTGTCCGGGCCCCCAGCCCCTCCCTCCTGCCAAACCGGATCTTGCCCTCAGTGTGAGTGCTGTCCTGCTCAGCCTCTGGCCAGCACCCCGCCGCTAGGCAGACACCGCCCCCGCATGCTTGGTGCTCACTGGCTGCCGGGCCACTGTCCTTGTCCCCACAGCCCAGCAACCATTCTCATCCCCCCACTTTTAATAACCAGACAAGCAGACACCCCATGGTGTTATCCACTTCCTCCACTCCCGGATCCAGTGCTGTCGGGAAAGGTCATATGACAAGGTGACTTGTTAGAGCTAGAATTCAGTCTCTCCCACTTTCCAACTTCAGCTGAGCCATCACTAGTGTGCAGAAGCCCTTGGCTACTTTGGCATTGTCTCTTTGCTTTGTTTGGTGTGCTGTCTAACCCCAGAGTATTTGAGGCAGCTTATGAGGAACATAAAACACAGGCTATTTTTAAAAGGTGTAGGTAGGGGCGCCTGGGTGGCTCAGTCGGTTGAGCGTCCGACTTCGGCTCAGGTCATGATCTCACAGTTCATGGGTTTGAGTCCTGCATCGGGCTCTGTGCTGACAGCTCAGAGCCTGGAGCCTGCTTCAGATTCTGTGTCTGCCCCTCTCCTGCTTGCACTCTGTCTCTCTCTCTCTCTCTCAAAAAATAAATAACCATTAAAAATGTAAGAAAAAACAAATAGCAAGGTCTGAAATATTCATAGACAAACTGAATTAGTTCTGGTGCCAGAGGTGTACCCTAATGGTTTGATACTTTCTAGAGTGGAAAGATCTAAGCATTTGATTTGATTTAAAAAATTTTTTTAATGTTTATTTTTGAGAGACAGAAAGAGACAGAGCATGAGTGGGGGAGGGGCAGAGAGAGAGGGGGAGACACAGAATCTGAAGCAGGCTCCAGGCTCCGAGCTGTCAGCACAGAGCCCAGTGCAGGGCCTGGCGCGGGGCTTGAATTCACGAGCTGTGAGTTGGTCGCTTAACCAACTGAGCCACCCAGGTACACCAAGATTTAAGCACTTTATTTTATTTATTTACTTTTATGTCTCTATTTTTTATTTTGAGAGAGAGACAGACAGTGAGTGGGGAAGGGGCAGGGGGGGGGGGGAAGCACAGAATCCGAAGCAGGCTCTCAGCTGTCAGCACAGAGCCCAATGTGGGGCTTGAACCCATGGACTGTGAGACCATGACCTGAGCTGAAGTCAGATGTTTAACCGACTGAGCCACCCAGCGCTCCATCTAAGCATTTTAAATAGCTCCGAATATTTCTAAGCTGAGAAATGCTTCAAGAGAAAAACACCTCTGTTAATGTTTCCCTCTTCGCCTCTCTCTTTGCTGCAGGTGCACAGCTGTGGAGAAGCCTCAGCGAAAGGTAGGGAACTTGTTTTCAACGTCATGGGTAACAGAGGGCAGGTGACTGACCCTCCAAGATGTCCAGTGGGTTCAAATACATCAGTTGGTCCTCTCCTTCTTTAAAATGGACTTTATGTTTTTAGAACAGTTGAGATTTACAGAAAAATTAGAAAGGTATTACAGAGTTCCCCTATATAAATAGTACCCCCCCACCTTTCTTCTGTTAACATTATTACATTACCGTGATGTATTTGTGATGATTAATGAGATAATAATCAATATATTCCTATTAACTCAATGTCCCCGCTGTGTGCAGATTTCTCTAGTTTCGGCCCGATGTCCTTTTTTTTTTGGTTCTAGAATCCCGTCCAGGATTCCTCAGTGTGTTTCATGATCATGTCTCCTTCCGCTCCTCCTGGCTGGGACCATCTCTCAGACTTCTCTTATTTTTGTTGACCTTGATAGTTTTGAGGAGTCTTAGTCAAGTATATTGTAGAATGTCCCTTTATTAGAACTCGGTGTTTTTCTTGTGATGAAGCTGGGGGAGGAGCCCACAGGGGTCAAGTGCCCTGTTCATCACTTCATGCCAAGGGTGCTTCCCACTGATGCGAGTTATCGCTCACGATGTTAACCTTGACCACCTGGCCAAGCAGTGGTTGTCAGTTTTTTCTAGGTTGGTTATTTTAAGCAGGGGTATCTGTTTGGGAAATCAAATTAAGACCAGAAGGCTGTTGATGAGAACAAGACCAGAGAAAGAGCGATTTGAAAACTTGGTGATGGTGGCACCCTTGTGGCATGGGGGCCACTCTAGGCCCGAGCCCACCCCTGGCCTGGCAGCACGGGGCTCAGGTCCCAGTCCTGTCCATTACTTGCACACCGGAGCTCCTTGGGTAGGTGTCTTAGCTTTCTGTGCAAGTGCAGAGATTGACCTTGCTCCCTAATTTGGGGAAGGGGGCAAATTCGACCCAATGATCTAGTGTGATTTCAGAGGAATTTTACAAAGCACTGTGTACGCTTTAGTGAGTAGTCTCTCAGATTTACTGGTACTTATTTTGACCAGTGTAGTATCAGGACCTGCTCTCCCGGGGCCCTTGCTGTCCAAGCCTTTCTTACGCAGCCACAAGTTGCCTGGTCAGAAGCTATGTGAGGGTTGCATGATGATTTGGAAAAAAATAGTAGCCAGCACAGCAGGACCAAGGGACTCCCTTTGCCAGCGCTGGCTTTGGTCAGGAAGTGAGTAGCCTCTTGTAATATGCCTTTTATTTCCATTTATAATATTTCACTAATTTGGGAAAGTGCTCGTGTGCCCCAGAAAAGGCGTGGTCACGGAAATAACCTTTCCCAGGGTGGGTCTCATTCACTTCAGATTTGCCTAGATGTATATTCAGGCGCAAGCCATCTTCCATGCTGGTCCCAACGCCTGCCCCGCAGCTGATGATCTTGTCATGATCTTGCCAAGTTCACTTCTCTCTTGGCCTCAGTTTTCTCATCTGCTGACTAAGGAGGTAAGAGAGACCATAGTTTCAAATATCCCTTCCAGCCCTGAAGAGTCTGTAATGCAACTGAAGGAGTTATTGTGTTTGAGATATTGTGACTTATAATAAGAATATAGACTTGGTCTTTGTCCACACGTTTCAAACACGGACTCACCAAAACCTCTGCAGTTTCCTAATTGTTGAGAGAAAGGTCATCTTTTGTCATATGAATGACGTAGCTTTTCCACAAAACCTAAGGACCTGAGGTGGGGGGGACGGGGCGTGTGGAGTAGGGGGAGGAGAGGGAATTAACTTTGTGATTTAGGTTTGGAACTTTCAGTCCCGCCCCCTTTCCCTGGGGAGGGGCGAGGGGCTGGAGGGTGACTCAGCCATGATGGCCAATGATGTGATGCTCGCGCCTGTGTACTGAAGCCTCTTTAAAATCCCAAGAGGACAGTGTTTGGAGATCAGGGGGGAGCAGATGGGGAGGGCGTGGAAGGTCAGCACTCTTTCCCCCGACATCGCCCCATGCTTCTCTTCCATTGGATGTTCCTGGGTTACCTCTTTTCTAACAAACCTGTAATCTCCTAAGTCAAATGTTACTGAGTTCAGGGAGCCCCTCTAGCAAATTCATGGAACCCGAGGCAGGGAGGGGGTCGTTGGAACCTCCCCGTAGCCAGTTGGTCCGAAGTGTGGATGACTGCCTCGGCTTGCAAGTGGCACCTGAAGTTGGGGAAGCGGACGGGCACTCTTATAAGACAGAGCCTTCACGCTGCGGGTCTGACGCTTTCCCCAGGTAGGTAAGGTCAGAATCCAGTTGAATTGTAGAGCACTCAGCTAGTGACCTAGAGTCGCCAGGTGGTGAGGTCAGTTCCCCCTCCTGCGCTCCACCCTCCACGTCGGAATTGGTACCAGAATTATAGTTGGTGATCAGAAGTTGGGGCAAAGAATCATTCCTGTCTCTTTCGTATTGCTGTCTCGTGTTTGTTTGGCCAGCCACTCTCTCAGAGTGATTTACTCCACAGCAGAAAGGATACTTTCAGATATTGGTGCACTGCAGGTTCTACTGTATGATTGTACTGTGTTCTCTATTCATCAGGGAGGTGTGCAATTAACCTATTGGTTCCTCTCATTTCTTTGATTTGGTAAATTGCTTCCATTGATTCTTGGTGTCTGGTACTGGGTAGTGCTTGTGTTTGTAACATTGAAAAGTTCAAAAGCACTTTATTTGGAGGACAGAATACAGCGCTGTGTTAGAGGGACTTTGGAGGCAGAGAGGCGCCGTTTTGCTCACGTAAGCCGTGTGGAGTCAGGATCTTCGCACCTCCGTGGTTAGTCTGTCCGTCTCGCACACTGCTGGTGCTTTGGGCTCAATCTCAGAACGAGCCAGGCCCTCTCTCTGTGGGGCTTTAATCGCTTCATTGTAAGATTATTAACTTCACTGTAAAAGGATAAATCAAGGGGTGCCCGGGTGGCTCAGTCAGTTAAGCGTCCAACTTCGGCTCAAGTCATGATCTCACAGTTTGTGGGCTCGAGCCCCGCATCGGGTTCTGTGCTGACAGCTCAGAGCCTGGAGCCTTGTCTTCAGATTCTGTGTCTCCCTCTCTCTCTGACCCTCCCCTGCTCATGCTGTCTCTCTCTCTCTCTCTAAAATAAATAAAAACAGTAAAAAAAATTTTTTTAAAAAGATAGATCAAATAATGGACCATTCTCTCTTTGTGGTGTGATGCTTTTAAATTAAAAAGGAGCCCCTTGCAGATGGAACGTTTGTGAACTGTCGGTGGGAATGTAACTCGGTGCAGTCACTATGGAAAACAGGAGGGAGGTTCCTACAGAATTAAGGACTCCGTGTGACCCAGCATCCCACGTATGGGCACGTGCCCGAAGGAGGCTGGTTCACTGTTGCAAAGGCATGCCTGCGCCAGCGTGCGCGTTGCGACCTTAATCACAACAGCCAAGACGTGGAAACAGCCTGAGCATCCCACAGTGCACAAGTGGGTCAAGAGGTACATAAATACAATGGAATAGTGCTCAGCCCTAAAAACAGAAGGAAATTCTGCTATTTGTGACAATGTGGGTGAACCTTGAGGGCAATATGCTAAGTGAAATAAGTCAGAAAAAGACAAATACTGGGTGATTTCACCTCTGTGTGAGATCTAAACAAGCTGCAGATAAAAACGGAGATTGGGAGTTGCCAGGGGCCGGGAGGGGAGGGAGGTGTGGCCAGAGGGCACACACTTGCAGGTGTTCGGCCGGAGGAGTCCCGGGGATCTGACAAGCCTCCCTCCAGGCAACGATGCCATACGGTATACTCGGGAATTCCTGGGAGAGCAGGCCTTCTATGTTCTCACCTCCACAGCAGAATGACAACGGAGTGAGGTGAGGGGCATCTTAACCGCCTGTGTGGGGACCGCTTCACAATTTGTCTGTGTATCAAACCATCACTTTGCACACGGCAAACTTCTACAAGGTTCTGTGTCAGCTCTTTCTCAATAAAGCTGAAGAAAAGGGACCTCCTTCCTTCTCTGTATAGTCTAATGGCTTGTTCTATTTACTTGTTATTTAGTCCTTGGGAAAATGTGCCTCTGTCAGCGAAGCCAAAAGTATTTCTCTCAGCATTTAGCACCAAGATGGCAATGTGTGTGTCCACTTACCTATCTATGTAGTTTCTCTGGACGTTTAATAAAGGCTGTTTATAAAGTTCACGTGGGTGATACTTGTGAATTACAGGAAAGCCAGCATCCAATGTCTGATGTGGTCATCAGTAATACAAGCTGGATAATTTTAATCAGATGCCACTCATGTGTCTGCTTCTGTACCTGGAAAGTTGATTTTGTGAAAATGTGGTTCACAGTGTTTCAGTTCTGAGAAGGGCTCGTGCTTGACCTATTTCTTTAATCCACGGTTCACACGGACTCGACAGTCTGGACACAGTGTATCCGGAGCAGTCTGTCAGCCGAAACCAATTACCATCACTTAGGGCTCATTCCTAGTATTGAAATGCAACTTGACCCTTAGCGTCATAAGGGCATTTTATTTCTGTCCGTGTCTGAGGCAGCTGACTGAATAAAATCTTCTCTTAACATAGGACACATTGTGCACGTTGCCTTTTAAAAACCCAAAATTGTTTTTATTTAGGCCAGGTTTTTCGAGCTATAAATTTGGCAGAAATGCATATAGATCAATATTCAGCATTTCTTTAGAGTTCTTCAATAGTTTCGTATGTTAGAACCAGATTAAGGAGCTGTTCACATCAAAACCCTTTTATTGTTCAGTTCCAATTTACAGAAGATATCTTTTTTTTTTCATGGCAACTAAAGGTTTTGAAAGTTACGGCTGGGAGCGCTGGGATTTTCTAGCAGACATCCTTGGGATCCGGTACGATGCCCCCAGCAGCCAGTCCTTCACGGGAGTTGGGGACCGGCTTCCCAGCGATCACTGCGGGCATCAGCTCTACTTGGCCTTACCTAGAACGGACTCTGCAGGGGCAGAGCCGAGACTTAACAGCGTTTCCGGAGCCGGCAGGGATTAGCAGGGGCTGTGAGCTTTCTGCCTCCATCTTGGTCACATGGCCAAGATGTCAGCTTGTCTCTGACTCACCTGTTGTCAGGAGAAAGAGTTGCGTGGCCCCACTTCATGGGACGAAATGCCCTTTTGCTTTGTCAGCGTCCTGATCACTGCCAGTCAGAGAGTTCCAGCTGGTTCTGTTATTTTTTCCCCCCCGAGGGAAAAGGAGCCAAGAATTTTTGGTTGTCAGACCCAAGTCCCGAGCTCGCCCCGGCTCATATGCCCAGAACAAATTGGAGCATTTAAGGAAGAGATGTCTAATTAATTAAATCCTTGAGCGGGACATTCTGTCTCTGTTAAAAGTGAAAAGTCATCTACCATTTGCTAAATTGTCTCCTCTGAGGAATAGAGTTTAGTGTGAAAACTGCATTTTCAGTATTTATGAATCATCCTAGCTCTACAAAATTGCAGAGATAAGGTGAACTACTAAGTAAAAAGCATTGAACATGGAATCTTAAAAAGTGTCTTCTCTTTGCTGTTAGACACAGAACAGTATCGACTCATATATTGAAACTAGCCGATTTTACAGTTTGAGCATTTTTGAGTGTGTCTAAAAGTCACCTCATAACTTGTGATTTTTAGTAACCTTGTCACTGTACCTTTGTACTAAGGCATAATATTGAAAGCTGTGTGATTTCAATTTAATTCAGCTGGAAATGTAGACAGGGAGCCGTATCTCCCTGAGCTTTAAAAGACAGCTTTGCTTGGGCGCCTGGGTACCTCAGCTGGTTAAGCGTCCGACTTCAGCTCAGGTCGTGATCTCACTGTTCAGGAGTTCGAGCCGTGTGTCGGGCTCTGTGCTGACAGCTCAGAGCCTGGAACCTGCTTCCGATTCTGTGTCTCCCTCTCTCTCTGCCCCTCCCCCTACTCCCTTGTGCGCGCGCGCTCTCTCTCTCTCAAAAAATAAATAAACAGTAAAAAAAAAAATAGTAGACAATTTTGCTGTGAAAAAAAAACAGCTGATTGAATTAAATGGGAAAAATTATTTAGGTTAGAAAAAGTATTCACTTAAATTCAGATACGTGTATCTGAGTGTGAGTAAGTCCTCGGCTGAAGATGTGTGGACTGGCCTGGGAACGAAACACCACTGTTCAAATCTCTATCTTGCCAAAATAAAAATCCAAATAGGCTTTTATTCCTTTTTTCCCCCCAAAATAATAATTGAGCACTATTCTGCAGTCATGCATTGCACAATGGAGAATCAAAGCCCTTTTCTTCGTCTCTGTCGGGAAAGAACAGCCCCATTCAGTGACTGATAGATAGTCAGCTCTCAGCCAGAGCTGCCGAGACTTGGTCTGGAAAGTTTCTCTAAGTTCTTCATCCGGATTCCAATCTGCTGTGTTCATTTTTTTAAAATTGTGCTTTGGAAATTAGACCAGTTTGAAGACCAGGACGGAACAAAGGACTCTAAGCAGTTTCTAAAGCCAGTTTGGAGGAAGGACACGATACGGAGAAGTCTGCGGCTTCTCCCTTCACCGTCCGTGGTGTATGTTCATGTGAAATTATTTACCCATTTTTGAAAATGGCTCCTGCCAGACATTTAGGGGCTGTTCTTGTCTCTCGTCTGTCAAACTAAAGAATGGCATGTGTCTAAAATGTAAGTTTGAGAGAAAAGCACTCCTTGAAATTGACATGGATCCTCATGACAGCAGCCGGTGTATTTCTTGAAGCATTACAAGTAAAACCAAACAGGAAGTGCATTTCACAGTCCACTGGCTTCACTGACAAGGGCAATAAATTGCTAGACCTGTTTCTGGCTGCATATTCTTTTCATGACTAACATAGCCTCCTTGTATTCAAGCAAATTTATCAAGTCAAAACGTGGACAGAAAACCAGGGGTCAGGAGTGCCTGGGTCTGGGAACAGGATCCCTCTGGAGAGCCCTACGTGACTTGAAACTCAGGGCTCCTTAAGTAAAAGGCACTCAGTATTATGTTTTCCTAGGATTTATAATCTCTGTGCATGATAGCTTCTGACTTTCCTTTAAATTAATGTAACTCCATAATAATCTGGTTTAACATGAGTTCAATCACCCCCATTTTAAAAATTACTTTAGAGCTGCTTCGTATTTGCATCATTAGAGGTATGCGTGCCCTGCTGTTTCCCATGTCAGCACCTTGAGTCTCTATGGACACTTGATAACAAATGAAAATTTCAACTCTGATCGTGTTAATCCTCGTTTCAGTTTCTCTTAATCCCGTGCTTATTGGATTTGATTGGGTAGTAGATCGTGAGTTATTGAGGATTTGAAAATGTAGTTCATTTATAAATATATTTTGAAAATTAAGCTAGACTAATTAATGCTGCCTTATGGCATTCTTGCTTTATTAGATTTTAATAACTAGAGAAAGAAGAATGATTAGTGGTTCATACTTCTCTTAACTTACTTACTCTGGCCTATATTGGGACTGTTTGAATATAAATTAAGACTCACAGATAGTTGGGAGTTTCTATTTGCTTCTCGGTCTCTCTTTGATTTTGACTTCTTTTTCTTTTTTCCTGCCTCTCTGTCTCTTTCTCTTGGTCTCTCTCTTTGTTTTCTTTTTTTCCTCTTTGTCTCTGTCTTTTCTTTTCTTTTTCTTTTTAGGTCATTCCTGGGAGAAAATATATCTTTTTTTCTTGTTTTTTTTCTTCGTCTCTTTCTTTCTTTACTATTCCCAAACATGGTAATCTATAGTCCTGCTTGCCTAGTAGCATTTAAAATATCTTCCCCCAACCCGATTTTAAAAGTAATACCTACTAATATAGAACACTGAAAATAAAGGAAGTTAATAAAGAAGAAAGCCTAAATCCTGTAGAAATCCATTGCCCAGAAATTAAACTCACTTTCAATTTTGTTTATTTTCTTTCAGTCTTTTCATAAAATTATATGTGTGGGTTTGTTCATTCATCCATCCTTTCAACAAATTTTACTGAGTACCTTTATTTGGGTACTTCTAGGCATTTGAGGAAGGAAAAAACAGCAAACCCTGTCTTCCTGGAGTTCATATTCTAGTGAGGGAGCCAGAAGGTAAATTGCTACACTACATAATATTACATGATGAAGCATGTTTAAGGAAGGTAAAGCCAGACAAAGGGATTGGGAGGTGCGAGGGTGGGCAGGGAGGGACAGGTTGTAATAAAGTGCTCGAGAAAGACTTCACTGAAGATTTTTGAGCAAACACTGGAAGGAACTAGAAGGTAAGGTTGTGAATCATGTCTGGATAAAGAGCTTCTAGACTGTGGGAACAGCAAGTGCAAAGGCCCTGAGGCAAGAGCTATAGATGAGGGTGATTTTTTCTTTTATACCAGTAAGTTCTTTCATGCGGCCATAGTAACTGGAATAAATGGGATATTATGCAGTTCATTAAGATCATCTTATAAAAGAGGACTTACCAATATGAATATTTCCCCTTGGTTGCTAATCATGTAAATAAAAAAACCTCCCCAAAATTACAGGTTTAACTAAGTACTGGAAGGTATAATGTAATGGACATTGTAATCGTATGCCGGCACATACGCGGTATCTCTGTGTGAGGGGAGTACAGGTCATTTTTATTTTCTTGACTTGGCTTACCCTTATGACATTTCTGCTTCTATAAGGAGCAGGTAGCTTTTATCATGAAGAGACAGTGAAGGGGGGGTGGCCCTTCAGGCAGGACGAGGTCTGTGCATCTTAGAGGTGACTCAACAGACGTCTGCAGGCAGCACGGCTCCCGGCAGTCTGTCCTACGTGCCTAATGGCTCCGGCTCCAGAGCCCCGTCCAGAGACAGGGCTCTGCTTACCAGAGACGGCCTGGCGTGGCCCAGTCATTGGAAGCGAAGGTCAGGGCTGAAGTCCAGAGAAGCAGCTGGGCTCAAAGGAAGGATGGAGCCTCGGACATAAGTCAGAGGCATTACAGGGGTGGGGGTGGTGGCCCTGATCAGGCCAAGTGCCGCTTGACACTGAGTCTCATAGGATTGCGGTGAAGAAGTGTTCATGGATTGTGAAGTAATACATTAAAATGGTTAATTTCCAAGATCAGATGGTGTCCGAGGGGTGGGGTCAAAGTACTTGAAATCTTCCTTTTTGGGGCTTTTCGACAGGCCCAAGGTGGAGGTGAGGGGTCCAGGTAAGGGGTCTAATTGCACATTCTCATGATCGAAGCGTGTTACTTCAGTAACATTTGGAAACTCTTCGTATCATCCAGACTAGGACTTGTATCTCTATCCTGACGCTCCCAACCATCATCTCTGGGTGATTCAGGCAAGAATGAATCTGAGATGACCTCATGTTCTCTTCTGAACACCCTACCCCGACCAAGTTCTGTATATATAAATATACACACATTGAAATTACTTATACCTGTGTTCCCAAATTTTTTTTTGCAGTCTATAAAAATGGTACCATATTTATGTAGCCTCCTAGACCTAATGTTTTAACACTAAACCCTTTTCAAAAAGATTAATCCATGTACCTGTGCATAGCTGTGGTTCCTTCTAGGTTGCCGCTGTAGAACATTCCACCATGTGACTATACCACAGTTAATTTATATGTTTTCTTTTCATTGGACTTTGGGCATTTTCTTTCACCAGACTGCTCATTGTTTCTTTGAGTTTCTGAGTTTACCATATGGCGGTATGAAAAAAATCATAACAAGAAAAAAGGTAAATGCCTGACACATAGAGCAAATAGTTTCTTAAGCCAGAACTCTGTATGTTTGAAAGCGTGTGTAAAATCTGTACCAGGACTTGGGCAGAGACCTATTGGAGAGTTACTCTTTCCTTGCACTTGGCCCGTTCACACAGTGCAGGCCGCCACTAGAGGGCGTGGGAGGGAGGGGACATCGGCCTGTCCTAGAAGCTAGGGATGCCCGGGCTGCTGTTGAAACTTGGCTGCCTGGCTAAAATGTGTTTTCAGTACTTGCACGTTTCAGGGCAAAAATATTTGCGTCGCTGCAGTCACAAGAAGAAAATCCAATGAAAGACTACTGTCGTGCCGCACGTGTACGCATGGGTAGGATGCACATATATTTTAATGTCGGAGGAATGAAAACAACGAACAAGGACAAAAAGTCGTCACAGGGTCGCATCTTTGGGGATAGGATAGACTGGTGAGGAGGACATCGACATGCCTGGCCCAAACCAGGGACAGATGACCACGCTGCTTAGTTTAGAAACAGGCCGGTGATGTGCGAGGCCCCGGAGAACTCAGCGGTCCTTCGAGTTCATCAGCCTTTTCCTGCTTATTTCTGTCTCAGGTCTCGGGAGGTCTTCTGCGTGCTTGTTGTGATGTGTTCTCCAGGGTCCCTCTTCCCTCCCCTGCCCCTGACTTAGAACTTCCTCCTCTCTTGGAAATGAAATGCATGGATTCCTATACCCCCACCCCCGGAGCTCTAGGTAACCTTGACTAGGGAATCCTAGAAAATGGCTTCATTTGCTCTTGTGTGAAGCAGAGACTTCTTGGTGAACTGTTGGCCCCTAGGCGTGAATCGACCTGTGAACTGTGGAGGGCACAGGTCCCTGCTTGCCATAAAAGCATACATAGAAAAGAAATGGCCACCCAAGGTTTTCCTCAGGACCCAGGAGTGTTCCTGGTAGAACGCACACCTCCCTCTTCCCGTGGCACCATCAAAATTGTCCACCCGAATGCCCAGAACCTGTGTGTGGCTGTGTTCATTCTATAGCAAAAGGGACTTTGCAGATGTGATGGAGTGAAGGGTCTTTAAGATGGGAAGAGGATCGTAGATTATCCAGGTATGCCAGTGTATTCACAAGAGTGGTTTTTTAAGTTTATTTATTGTGAGAGGGGGAGAAGACATGAGCAGGGGAGGGGCAGAAAGAGAGGGGGAGAGAGAGAATCCCAAGCAGGCTCTGCACCATCAGCCTGGAGCCCAGTGCAGGGCTTGAACCCACAAACTACCAGATAATGATCTGAGCCCAAATCAAAAATCAGATGCTTTACTGACTGAGCCCCCCACAGGCATCCCCATAGGAGTCCTTATAAGAGGGAGGCAGGTGGTCAGAGAGGAGAAAGTCGCTACGCAGTTGGCTGTGAAGACGGAGCACGGGACCACGAGACAGCAGTGCAGGCAGCCTCGGTGAAGTGAAGAGACCAGGAACCAGACTCTCCCCCGGGGCCTCTAGAAAGAATGCGGGTCCAGCAGACACACTTGAGATCCTGAGCACCACAAGTGCAAGGTGGTCAGTGTGTGCTTTTCAGCCACCAAATCTGGTGACTCTTCGCAGCAGTGGTAGGAAACAGTGTTCCTCATCCTGTGAAAGAACCAGCCCTGTTTGATGCTGCTGAGGGCACGTCTGCCAGCCCACAATGCCGCCCCCTGAAGACATGCACTTGGACTCCAGTCTGTGGGAGAACGGCCTCCGAACCGAGGAGGCGGGAGCGCCAGCCAGAGTGGTCCGGTCAACGAAGCACCAGACAGGACAGGGGCCCCGGAGTGGGCCTGGAGGAATGTTCCCACAGGACAGGAAGGAATAATAGAGTTTGGAGAGGGAAACACGGGGACAAGATGGTCAAGACGCCCTGCGCGGAGGCCAGTAGCAAAGAGTTTCCAGGAGGAGGCTGTAAATGGTGTTCTGAGGGCACTGGCAAAGGCCACTGGGGTGTGTAAAAATGTTCGTGGAGAACTGTATAAAGATTTTTTAATGTTTATTTTTGAGAGCGAGAGGGAGGGGCAGAATCCGAAGCAGGTTCCAGGCTCTGAGCTGTCAGCACAGAGCCTGACATGGAGCTCGAACTCACAAACTGTGAGATCATGACCTGAGCCAAAGCCGGCTGCTTAGCCGACGGAGCTCCCCAGGCGCCCCTATGGAGAACTACATAAATAGTTCCCTGTGCCTTTTGTTTATATGTGTGGAAGAGGCAGAGACTTTTTGGAGAGGAAAACTAAATTAAGGAGCTTACAGATATGATGAGTGTTGAGAAATGGAGGTGGGTAGTGCGAACCACACACTTGAAAATATTGGCAAGTGGGTGCTTGGAGAGAGAGGAAACTGTGACGAAGAAAAAGCAGCAGTTTGTTTTTTGTTAATTTTTATTGTGGAAGAAGATCCACGATTTACCGCGAGTGACTCTTCGCACGTTCACAGGGTCGGGTACCCATCACCACTGGCTAGTTCCAGAACATTTCGGCCCCCTAAAAGGAAAGCCCATAACCTCTGAGCCGTCACGGCCCATCCCTCTTCCCTCTCGCTCCTGACAACCACGAATCTGCTTTCTGTCTCTGTGGGTTTGCTCCAGTCTAGATATTTCATATAAATAAACCATACAATATGGGGGCTTGTTATGTCTGGCTTCTCTCACTTAGCATAATGTGCTTTTTAATTTTTTTAAAATTTTTTAATAAAAAAAATTTTTTTACATTGATTCATTTTTGAGAGACAGAGACAGAGAATGAGCAGGGGAGGGGCAGAGAGAGAAGGAGACACAGAATCCGAAGCAGCCTCTAGGCTCTGAGCAAGTGTTCAGCACAGAGCCTGATGTGGGGCTTGAACCCGTGAACCGTGAGATCATGACCTGAGCTGCAGTCGGACACTTAACCAACAGAGCCACCCAGGCGCCCCAGCATAATGTTTTTAAGGTCCATTCATTTTGTAGCGTATGTCAGTACTTCATTCCTTTCTGTGGCTAATAGTCCATTACCTGGATATACCACATTCCGCGCGTGTAGTCATCAGTTGTTGGATGTTACGGTTGTTTCTACCTTTGGGCTGTTGTGAATGGGGGGCAGCTTGGTTTTATCTTGTTTGGTTTTGTTTTCTGAGCAGGGAGGTGTGACCCTGTGGGTGATGGAGAGCTATGTGGCTGGGCAGGACTGCTTCCCCTCGGGAGACTGGCCTGCCTCTAGGGGGCAGGATTCTGTTGGGGGGTGGGGTGGGGGAGTGGGACCCAGGCCAGTGGTTGGCTTCATTGATCATCCACACGGGGGATGGAGGGTAGTGGTAGGTAACTGGCCCAATGCCAGATGCAATGTGGAGGCTGAGTTCTAGCAGAGCCCATGCAGCCAGTGACAGGGCTGGTGCTAAAGGAAAAACCCAAGGGTGTGCCCTTCACTCATCATTTTAGTCATGCTTCTTTTCTCATTTTTTTTAAAGGGGAGAGAATGTGCTGGAAGGGGGGGGCAATATTCTTATTTAGAGGTATTTCCTGAAAGGGGGAGAAAATGCATGATACGGTACCCTTCTCGGACAGATTGTATTGCTCCTGTGCTATTTGTTGGTTTTTTTGAAGGCTATTCTTACTTGTGCCTGTTTTTAAGACCTGAACAACTGCGAGAGAGAACTTATAATCCTGTAGTCATTTGGCTTGTATTCTTAGAGAGTATTTTTAAACGCTAACTTTCAGAGCCATCTAATGTCACTTAAAACACAAGAAGTGCTTTCGGTATTCATTCCTCCTGATACGCAAGTTTTAGATTTTGAATAGTATTTTTATTTCCATCGAAACACTTTTTTTTTTTTTTAGATCTCTTTCTTGGTGTTTGTCTGAAATTTTTTGGTCAGTTGTCATTATCTTTATTAAAATGAGTGGTGATATTTTCGGTTATGACTCAAGAGTCATCTGCTCTGGAAAGAAAACGGTCTGAATTCCAAAGCTTATCAAGTTAAACGTCCTCAACCCAGAAATGGATGTTTATTTTGAATAAATTGCACACTTAAATATTTTTTTCTCCTAAGTCTAAGTTGGAATGAAATCATCTTGCTTTAAAGGGCTTTTCATGAATGCACTATGCTTGGTTTATGTAATAAAGACTCCATAAGTAAGAAAAATTTTAAATAAAGACTTGGTAATTGAGAGAAAAAAAAACCCTATTTTTAAATAGAGAAATTAATCTGGAACTGATTTGAGGTCAAAACGGGAATGTCCTAATCTAGGTCATCATTAAACTGGAGTAGAAAAGACTGTCCTCCACAGTCTCGCTTACATATGAGCGGTCAGTCGGACCATTTCTACTTGCCTAACAAAAGGGGAGAAGGAATCCTGGTTTGAAGAATGTGTGCTCTTTGTGGAGGGCTTACGGAAAATTAGGGATCAATTTGTAAGTTTGCCTTTTGTTCCTTGTTCAAGGTGCAAAAGTCCTCCAGCAGTGAAAGAAAACATGGCTGGTAATGAATTTTCTCATGCCGGTTAAAATCTGGGATTGACCATTTAATTAATAGCAAGACGGTAGTTGGCTAAAACCTTAGAGAAAACTTTTCCTTTATGGTACTGCCAGCTTATTTCTGGACTAGAAGAGAAGCTATTTATTCTTTGCTAAGCAAGAGATTTCAAGACGTAGAGGGAGGCCAGTGAAAAGTTGATACAGCTGCTTTTATTGGAGTTGAGACTCCGGTGTCACATCCATTAACATTGGCTGAGCTCACCACCTAGACTTTGTGTTGGACTCTTGGCCTGAGATTCTCTTTCTGCCCAACTCCCCCACGTCGTCCTTTTGAATTTAATAATGAGGGAAAATAGAGGGAATTAACTGGCTGGTCCAAAGCATAGGAACGCAGGATTGGAGAGGAGGATGAAGCTACAGGTAAGCCAAGCCCGGAAAAGATTTTAATGAATCAAAACCATAAAGATAACCTGTCCAGCACTTAGGGTCCCAAAGAAGGGATTCTTTGCTAGTCCCTTTTAGTTAAATAGTTCTAGCATCTTGTGATCCTCCTTCTTTTTAGATACAAAGAAGAAATGCGCCCTCTCATATTCTCTTTGGACACTCTTTCCTGCCGTTACCATTGCATTCTGGGACTCCTGAATTACAGTGGTTATTCCAAGGATGTGGTAGATACTCTGGTGTGGGTCCTGGGGGACTGAGCCATTTTCAGTCACATACTGCCTTCCCTCATTTATATTTTGACACTTTTGAAAGATAACCTGACAGCCACTACTATGATCTGACACTGTGGTAAGGTCTGAGAAGTGGGGGTCACCTAACATCAGGATAGTATCAAGAGCAGAGGCATTCGCCAATCCGATCCCCCTCTCCTCTCCCAGCCCTTGAGGCTGATAAATCCTGGCTCCTTAGCCGTGTTATACAGGAGGAGAGAATCTAGACAAAGTATAAAAGCAGAGCTATAGAAAATATTTTTGGTCAAGAAGGCGATAACACAGTATTCTCAAGATCTTTACAATTGTTCAAATATTAGGTCACGTGAAGTGAAACAGAAACAGGACTGATAATTAATATGTCATGATTCTCTGATTTGCCGTACTTTTTACTGAGTAAGGACTTGTGGTCACATTGCTGTGTGCCAGCCATAGGTATCTCAGTGGCATACGGTCAGCATTTATTCCTTGCTCACGTGTCTGTAGACCAGCCGGGCTTCATCTGGCTTGGGCTGGACATGATTGGCCATGACTGGACATGACTCCCAGCACTGGGTGTACTTGGCCTCTTCCTCAGGCTTTCAGCCCTGTCGCACTATCCCAGGCAGATTGCTTTTACGGACAAAGACTGTAGGGACCCAGAAGGGCAAACCCAGTCATTCACGCACATTTCAAGCCTCTGCCTCCTAATATCCAATTGGCCAAAGGAAGTCACATGACCGACTCCAAATCCAAAAAGGGGGAAATATATCTGGTTACCATAGGGCCCGGCAGGGGTGTGGACCTGTAACACTACTACTGCTGCTGGGAGTTAAGAATTGGGACTCATAATTTGATCTGGCATTAGAGTGTCTTATTGTTAGAATAAAAACCAATACAACTATATGAAAAATAGCCTAACCTATGTTCAGAATATTTTTGATGTGTTGTATATTTTTTTTCACTTAGGGGATAAAAACTTCTACATCCAGTCTCCCTATTTACCTCTGAAGATAGCTACTTTAACCACCTTTCCCTTTTTAAATTTTTAATGTTTATTTATCTTTGAGAGACAAAGAGAGACAGAGCACAAGTTGGGGAGGAGCAGAGAGAGGGTAACACAAAATCTGGAGCAGCACAGAGCCTAATGCGGGGCTGGAACTCATGAACCTTTAACCACTTTTTTTTTTTTAATTGATTTCTGTGTGTGTGTGAGAGAGAGAGACAGACAGACAGAGACAGACAGACAGCATGAGCAGGGGAGGGTCAGAGAGAGAGGGAGACACGGAATCCAAAGACAGGCTCCAGCCTCTGAGCTAACTGTCAGCACAGAGCCCGACTCAAGGCTCGAACCCACAGACCATTAGATCATGACCGGAGCCAAAGCTTAACCAACTGAGCCACTTACGCGTCCCTAATCACCCTTTCTTAACCCTTAGTATTTCTAGGTGCTTCTTGGGTTTTGGGCTGTAATTATTAGTTTTACCCAGCACTAATTTTAAGAAGTTTACTCAATACCTTATTCTTCTTCTTTCAAAACCAGAACAATTTTCACACTAATAATTTGAGTATGAAATTATTAGCAAATTTGACATTCTGACGGCACATCTGTGTGTGTTCTTACATTCAGAGCTACAGGGCTTTCTCGAAGCTACTGGTACAGGGCTGAACATATTGCACGTCCCTCCGTTTACAGAAGGGTCTCACTGTGCATATTGAAAGAGGAACTTAGAAGAACCAGGCACAGTCTTTGACAAAACCTCCCACCTATCTGTATCCTAAATTAATGTTGCTGAAACAAGAGTTACTGTTGGGGATCATAAATTCCCATTGTTGGTGACGCACTCATGGTTGCCCAGCAGAGTTAACGAGAGAACCAACCGTGTGCTGGGCTCTGCAAGAGGACCAAAGTGAAGGTGGAGCGTATTGAAAATGTCAATTTATTTGGAAGCAACCAAATGCTCATGGTACCTGTTCAGGAGCTCATTAGCCAGCTTTGCTTTTCCTGTGGTAAAGTATCTTTGATCCCCTGCCCGACTCTGAAATGCTGCGCTTGAACTTCTTGTGATATTTGTAAAAGAGTGAAACACCTGCCCAGTGTCAAGTTTTTGGTTGTGGATAGAGAAAGGGAGATGGACGTTCCCATGGTCGCCCTGGTGAAAGGGGTTTAATAGAGCATTGCTCTTTTGGGTTCCTGCTTCAACTTTAGGGCCACTTTCCCTGTCAGTGGCTCAAGTGCGAGTCAATGGCTGCATTCTTCCAAGATTTAGTAAATGCCTGCTGTGTGTAAGGCACGCTGCTGGACATCTCGCTTAGGACCGCATATTATGTCAGGATTTTATTGTATTTCCCTTGATGTTGGAACAAGGGAGAAAGTCTCAAATGTCAGAGAGGTGGTAGAAATAACAAAAGACTTGTACATCGTCAGGCATTGTCAAAGTTGTGTCAATTCGCTTTTCAAGCGATTCTAAAGAGATTCCATTGCTGTTTGTTCTTTATAAAGAGAGAGAGCCTGCAGGCGCCAGAATAAAGAGAGCTGTGAAGTATTAGATCATCAGAAAACGCTTTCATTGGTACATGATGCCATGAGAGGAGGAAGTTCGTCCCAGATTATATTTAGATCGATTCTGCTTTGCTCATTGAAATAATAATAGGAAGACAATGTAAGAAAGAGGAAAGTGCGGGATATTTGAAGGCCACCAGATTTATGGTGTCCACAGTGATTAATATTTCAAAATAGGGGTCTGCTATTTTCAGGTATGTAGGCATCCTATTTTATGTGTGTGTTCCTATCAGCCGTGTCTCCTATTTAAACTATAAAAGCATCTTCAAGGTAACGTGTCGCATCTAACATTGTCCCTCTTTTCAAAGATTGCATGTTTCTTTTTCAAGAGTATGAAATTTCAAGATTTGTGCAAGGAAAAATCAGAGGCACCAAGGGAAATTTTCCTTTCAGTCTTTTGTTTTTTGGTCTTAGGATTTTGGTCATGGAACCTCATAGCTTGATTTCTCATGACCCATGAAGACTAGACTTGTTTAGATTCTCCCATTACAGGATCCAAGTTTGTGATACATTTTGTCCCAGCCCAGCAGCGCATCGGGTCCTGGACCCCTTCCCTGGCCCCTGGGGTGACCGTGCAGCATAGAACCATGCGTCTCTAATTTACTGTCTTTTCAAGGAAGCTTTTGTGGTCACAACAGAAACCCCTCCATCGAGCACTAATCAGGCAGGAAGTATTATTTGGACTCAGAGTATCACACGGAAGCTGGAACTGACAAATGCAAGGAGGAGAGGCTAGAAAGTTACCAGGAGCAGAAGCAGTTTCCAAGGGCTCCCAGGAATCAGAGGGAGATGACGGGGAGCTGGGAGGGCGGGGAAGGGTAGTCGAGGAAATGGCACACCCCTGGATGATGGTGTGGATAACCTGTTAATAACTGTCATCTACGCTTGCTGTCGCCTGGCTCTGTGCTGAGTGTTTCCAGCATTACCTAACTGATCTTCAGGACCGTTCACAGGGCAGGGAGTCTTAGTCCCATTTCAAAGACAAGGACACCAAAACTTGGGTAAATAACTTGACCAAAGTAATGGAGGGACGATTTCAACCATGTCCATTCCTCCCCAGAGACAGCAGGCTGATCTCCACATTCTATCACCTCTGCTACCAACCAGCTTCTAATTCCTTGTCTAGAACGTGACCTCTTAAACGTACATAGGCAAAGGAAGCTATAGTTAGAAAAGCTAAATGATGGAAAGAGCACAAATGTCCATCGACTGATGAATGGATAAAGAAGATGTGGCATATACACAATGGAATATTAGCCATTAAAAGAAAAAAATCTTGCCACTTGCAACATGGATGGAGTGAGAATGTATTACGCTAAGTGAAATAAGTCGGAGAAAGACAAATACCATCTGATTTTACTCATATGTAGAATTTAAGAAGCAAAAGAGCTGAACATATGGGGGGGGAGAGAAGAAAGGGAAGCAAAACACAAGAGACTGTTAATGATAGAGAATAAACTATAGGTTGATGAAGGGAGTGGGTAGGAGATGAGCTAGATGGGTGATGGGAATTAAGGAAGGAAGGTTTTCTTTTCTTTTTTTAGTTTATTTATTTATTTTGAGAGAGAGAGAGGGAGTGAATGAATCCCAAGCGGGACTTGAACTCACAAACCGCAAGATCATAACCTGAGCCGAGTCGAACCCTTTGCCGACTGAGCCACCCAGGCGCCCCCTGGAGGGCACTTGTTGTGATGAGCCCTGGGTGGTGTCTGTAAGTTGATGCATCTCTGAATTCTCTTCCTGTAACCAATATTGCACTGTATGGTAACTAAAATTTAAATTAAAAAATATATAAATAAATACAAAATAAAGGATGCTTTCAAAAAAACAAAAAATATCATTGGGACTTAAAACAAGAATTTAAAAGGTTTCAGGGCACCTGGGTGGCTCAGCCAGTTAAGTGTCTGACTCTTGGTTTTGGCTCGAGTCATGATCTCATGGTTCATGAGATCGATCCCTGCATGGGGCTCCGCGCTGACAGTGTGGAACCTGCTTGGGATTCTCTCTCTCTGTCCCTGCCCTGCTCTCTCTCTCAAAAATAAGTAAATAAAAAGAAAATGTTGCATCATGTGCCAATAATAAGAAAGCAAACTGAACTTTGGTGTTGCCAAGGTGCGTGGATATGAGATGGTGAGAGCCCATGGGGGTCCTGAACTGGGAAGCAGCCAGCCCTGACTCAGGCAGTGTGGGGGTGGGGGTAAGGGTGGGGGTGTCTCTAAATGTTGGAGAGACAAGTTATGCTTTTTGTGACTAAATATAATGTTTCTTTTCTCTAGCTACAAGTTTACTTCTAATATTGTTAAAGCTTGTTTCCACCACAAAAACAAGGCTGCGTTTAAAAAAAAATATTTTTTACATTTATTTATTTTTGAGAGATACAGCCAGACAGAGTGTGAGCAGAGAGCGGCAGACAGAGAGGCACACAGAATCAGAAGCAGGCTGTAAGCTCTGAGCTGTCAGCACAGAGCCCAATGGAGGGTTCGAACCTACAAACTGTGAGATCATGACCTGAGCCATCCAGGCGCCCCAAGCCTGCATTTTTAATAAAAATATGTTCATCTCTGTCATATCAACTGATTATTTTTTTCTTGGGATAGAGTCTCCCTTATCTGTAGAAATTAAATCTTAGAAGTGACGTGGTGTGAATGGGAGAAAAGGTGGACTCGGAGCAAACAAGTTCAACTCGTAGGCCTCAGTTTCCTTACTGGGTAAACCAAGTGAGCAGGCTTATTCTAAAGCTGTGGTAGTCATGGCATTGTGGTCATAAGTCAGTGGGACAGAGTAGAGTCAAGAAGTAGACTCACATATATGACAAGTAATTTTCAACAAAGGTTCAGAGGCAGTTCAGCAAAGAGAAGGTGGCTTTTTAACAAGGAATGCAGAAATGTGGAATCTCCATATGCAAAAGTATTAACTGAGATCCATACCTAACGTCCTATATAAGAATTAACTCCAAGGGCATTAAAACAGGCCTAAATATAAACTTAAATCTGTAAAACTTCTAGACGTGAACACAGGAGAAAGTCTCCCTAACCCCAAGTTAAGGAACGATTTCTCGGATGCAGTACCCCAGGCGCCACCCATCAAAGAAAAACTTAGCAAATTGGACTTCATCAAGTTGAAAAAACCTTTGCTCTTTAACAGACAGTATTGAGGGAAGAAAAGTCAAGGCACAGATTGGGAGAAAATACTCATAAACCATATATCTGAAAAGATCTGCACCTGGAGTACATAAAGAGGTTTTAGAACTTAATAAAAAAAACATTTTTTTTAACCCAGTTAAAAAAAATCCAAATGAGGGGCGCCTGGGTGGCTCAGTCGGTTAAGCTTCCAGCTTCGGCTCAGGTCATGATCTCACAGTTCGTGGGTTCAAGCCCTGCGTCGGGCTCTGTGCTGACAGCTAGCTCAGAGCAGGCTCAGACCAGGCTCCAGGGATTCTGTGTCTCCCTCTCTCTCTGACCCTCCCCTGCTCACACTGTCTCTGTCTCTCAAAAAATAAATAAAAACAATTTAAAAAGTATTTAAAAATTCCAAGTGATTTTAACATCTTTAACAAAGATAAATGCATTAAAAGAATGCTCACGATCATTAGTTATTAGAAGCTCAAATTAATGCACTCACAATGAGATACCACTACACCTATCTGAGTGGCCAGAACTTGAAAAGACCATACTGAGTGCTGTGAGGGTGTGGGCCAATTGAAACGCTCATATTCTGCAGCTAGGAATGCCTGTCAGATGGTTACAACTATTTACTCAAACAGTGGGGCAGGCTCTTGAAAAGGTAAACATCTACCTATCATGGGATTCAGCCATTCCAGTCCTAGGTGTTTACCCAAGAGAAGTGAAAACATCTGTCTGTAGAAAGTCTTGTACAAGAGCGTTCATAGGCGCCTTATTCATAATAGCTAAAAGCTGTCCATCAGCTGGTGGATAGTTAAGTATATTGGGGGAGGTACAGATAGTGGGGGACACTGCTCTACAATAAAAAGGAATGAGTTATTGATACACTAATATATGAAAGAGCCAGGATGAATCTCAAAATATTAGGCTGAATTAAGTCAGACAAAAAAAGAGTCCTACTGTATGATTCCATTTGTATGAAGATTTTTAAATGGCCACTCATCTGTTGTTACAGAAAGCACATCAGTGCTTACCTTGGAAGGGAGCAGGTGGGGACAGGGAAGGGCAGGAGGTAAGGATTCGAAAGGACACCCGGAAACTTGGGAAGGGTGGTGGCATGGTTCGTTGTGTTGATTCTAGTGATGGTTTCACGGTGTATACATGTGTCAGAAGTGATCAGATAAGGCACCTTAAACATGCACAGCGTATTGTATGCCACTTACACATCAGTAAAGCTATTCGGAATAAAGTGGCTACAACAGTCATCACTAAAACCTGAGTGAGCAAACAGAAGTAGGAGCTCTTTGGGTTAGAGGCCGGCAGGAATTCTCTTGTTTTCTACAGACAGTGCCAGAACTTGTTCTGACTCCCTTCCATGTCGCCGTGTGCTGTGCAGCATCTACTTCTTTTAGTTGAAATAATTAAAAGGTCCTCTAACTTTTGGGAATGATGTGTTCCTCATTTTTAAAAAATGCTCTATGGAGGCACAGTACAAAGACGGACAAGTGTGGAGCTGACTTCCGCTCTGTGTTTGCTCGGGGGATGGTTTGTGGCCCTCTCGTTTTCAGGTCATAAAAACAGAAACCGAAGACTGGGTGCTCAGAGGACAAGTTCCACTGACTCTAAGACTAGGGTTCCCCCACCCCCAGGCCTGTCTTCTGACTTTCAGAAGCCCCGTCACCTGCTGCTATTGCATATAGACGAGCAGCATGAAATATACATGTGTTTTAACACCCCATCCCCCACGGAAGAGCCTTCAGGTGGGAGTCAGTTATGGGTTTTGTTTTGTTTTCTTCCCAGTGCCTTTTATACTAATCTGTAGTGACAGCGGTTGCGTGGGCATGGTTGGATTTTAACGGAGGTGACCAGGTAGGTGGGTAGGTGTATTTTCAGACGGGCATTGGAAACTTTCTGAATCTTGCTTCTGATGATGGTTTCAAGGACTTAAATGTCTGTTAATACTCACCAGATTGTATGTTGTTAATAAAAATGCGTCGTTTATTCTCTGTAGACTATACCTCCATAAAGTTGTGGTTTCAGAAACTGCATGCCTTTCTGGCTTTGGCTCTCAGCTTTAGAAAATCATGGACCCTGTGCTCACACACACATCCTGATTCTGTCTTCATCAAACAATCCTATCATTGCCTCCCTGAATAATTTCTTCTTCGGAAAAAATAAAACCTTGGATTAGTTTTTGTTGTTATTGTTGGATACTGTTTCTTTACATCTGTGTTTGTAAGGGCAAAGTCAAGGTGGAACTGAGGCAGTCTGTTCCAGCTAATGAGCTGTGAAACAACGTATGATTACTAGTCTGTCTGTCAAATGTGGCCCCTGGGTCAGGGCAGGGGCCAAGGCGGTGTTTGTCCTGGAATCTCTCAAGCACAGGGACGCCATATAGTAAATACCGGTTTACTTCTCACTTGGCGGAATTGGTGCCTCCTCCCCTTTATAGCTCCGAATCACCTCCGTTAGACAACCCCTCTACTCCGATCCCCCAGATGGCTCATGGGTTGTATTAGCCAACTGTGTATGTCTTCTCTCTGTGCTCAGAAAGGTCATCTCTGTTTGGTTCCTTGGAACGTAGATGAGCCAATAGATGTGGGGTACCCAGCACCCAGGCTTGTCTAGAGCAGGCATACTGCCGTCCCTTTTCTTTCTATGCCTTGCATATAACCATCAGCCAGTTCCAAATTATTCACTGGAAGCCTAAATCGTTCCCAGATTTGCTCTGCCTGCAGGAGTGACTCATGCACCCTTATGCCTGTGGATTTCCTAAAGGGAACGGAATCAAAGGGTTTCAGCTTCTCGGTTCTCAAGATCCTTTCTGGACTAATTGAATGGAGTTCGTAGTAGAAGTGAATGCAGCACTTAGCCCTGGCTTGTATCTGCAGAAGCCCTGTGCTTCCGTGTGACAGAAACATTAATCCTGAGCTCGGAGTCAAGCCCCATCAGTTCTGCCCCGTTAGACAGGGCACACTTTGTCCTCTCAAGTTTGATCAATTATTGACTCCACAAATGACTCTGCTCAATAAACAAGCATAATGAGTTAATTGACTTGATCTTAAGAAATTTACAGGCGCTTAAAATGCATCAGTAGGATAGTGATCACTGCCATAGGAAATAAAACTTACTGTGTTGGTAATTTAATTTTGTTGGGAGATCCGGGCCAGACTGAGAAAGTTATTCACTCTGGCTCCCAGGATCCCCATTAAAAAAACCAATTTTTGTAAACTTACTCACTGAATCTCTGCCCTAACCTATAAAGCAGTCAAGAATATAAATTATAGGGGCACCTGGATGGCTCAGTCGGCTAAGCCTCTGACTTCGACTCAGGTCAGATCTCACGTTCGTGGGTTCGAGCCCCGCATCGGGCTCTGTGCTAACAGCTCAGAGCTTGGAGCCTGCTTCCAGTTCTGTGTCTCTTCTCTCTCTGCCCCTCCCCCTCTCATGCTCTGTCTCTCTCTGTATCAAAAATAAATTTTAAAAAAACATTTAAAAAAAAGAACATAAATTATAATACATTTTACATCCTAAAAATTTACTTGAATGTGTACTTCCCTTGGGCAGAATTCTTATCAGTTCATTTAAAAGTCATGGTCAGGGACATCTGGGTGGCTCAGTCAGTTAAGCCTCAGACTTCAGTCATGATCTCGCAGTTCGTGGGTTCAAGCCCAAGTGTCGGGCTCTTTGTGGACAGCTCGGAGCCTGGAGCCTAGAGCCAGCTTCAGGCTCTGTCTCCCTCTCTCTCTGCCCCTCCCCTCTTGCTTGTGCTCTCTCTCTCTCTCTCTCTCTCTCATATGAATTAACATTAAGAAAAATTAAAAATAAATGTGTCATGCACATTTTCTACTCTGAGCAAACGTTACTTTAAAAAGAAAAGTTATTTTAAAACATGTCATTCAATTCAGGCATGTTTGATAAGTGGAGAATCTGGTGCCAGTAATTAACTTGACATCTAAATGTCTGGTGAATAAAATGCTCGTTAACTTTTGACAGTTACTCAAAACACATTCAAATCAAGGAAGTGTTGGGACCTGCCTTAAGCGAGAGTGAAGGGACAGGACAGGACACAGGTACTGGGACAGTTGGCTTTCTTGACGGTTGTTGGGAAGGGACCTGGGGGCCCAGGGATGCGGTGGCAGGCGGGGGGCAGTTTGTGTGGGGACGCGGTGAACAGGAGAAGGCGAGGCAGGGCACCGTGGGACGAGGCACTGCCTTTTGACCTTTCCTGTCTGGCTCACGAAGCCTCAGCCCTAGATTACGAAACATGTTCTGGAAATTATTTCCAGAGGGCACACATCCCTTTGGTGACAGCTTATTTCTGGATTCCTGGTGCAGATGCCTGGCCTCTGAGGATAGTCAGGGGTGTATTTCCCGGCGCATCATCTGATTAGTCACTGAATGCTCAGGACTCACCCTGCTGGCTGAGGGTCAGAGCACGTGAGTGCGGGAGCAGAGAAACTTCTTTATTTATCCCAGGCATCTTGTGACAGCCCCTAATGGCAGGACCACCTTCTTCCCTCAGTGTCCCTCTTTACCCGTGTCCCTGGCCCCTGTGGTTGTGAAATGCCTGGGCCTCCCCAGAAAAATGATCTTTCAGCAGAATTCTTAGAGGCTCCTCACGGTGGTAGTTCAAGCTCGATGTCTGAAGAGATGATGGCTGTCACGTCTAAGAAATCCTGGAATAGACATGACGCTGTCACAGAGTCCTCCAAAGTAGCCCTCGGTTCTGCTCTGGAGAAGGGTGCTTCCATTCCTTTCCAGTTCCGGGGTGAGGTCTGCGACCCCGCTGGCCAGCACTGCAGGATGTCACGGGAGGTCCTAAGTCTCACCGAGAGGGAGGACAGCCTTGAGTTCACACCCCTCTCCACCTCACTGCGCTCACCTTTAAAATGGGTGTAATCATAGAGACCCCTTCCCTGTGTTTTGGGGAGGCTCGCAGGATCTCGTGCGTGCATCATGTGTCACAGAGGGGCACAGCTTCTGTTCATCTGAGCTGTGTCATCCGTGTTCCTGTCGTCCTCATCTTCCCCAAGAAGTGAAAGAGCCCCGATTTGCAGCCGCTTCTGTGCTTAGAGCAAGACTCCCCAGGGGACCAGGAGGCTCACATATCCCCCAGCTGCTGAGAGCCATCAGCTCCAGACCCCCCGGGGCTGGCAGCCTGGTCCTTGGAGTTAGAGCCAGGCGCCACCTGGTCGGTTTTAGGGAAGGCGGGTGGCGTGGTACTTTCCGGATCCTCTCCCAGGCCGGGCCGTACAGCTCCCGCATCTGGTTCCGACGGGGGCCCTGCTTGCACTCAGTGTCTGACCTTGCAGACCCGACTTAAGAGGAAGGGGGCGGAGCTGATCCTGTTCTCTTTCCCGAGAATAGCCTTGCCTTGAATATACTTGAGAGTTGAACTCTGTATTCTGTGAACATCCTAGAGGGCTGAGGATTCCTGTGCTTTATGTGCCCGATGTTTGCTTCAGAAGCAGCGGCCCCGCCTGTGGTCCCAGGGAGCAGCCCCAGGCCGGGCGGCCCCTCTCCTTGGCCTTAGGAGGATCACGGCCCTGGCCCCGCGATGTGAACCAACAGAGCTGCACAGGGCCACAGCCCCTCGCCTCCCCACCCCCCACATCCCTGCCTCACACCGCCCTTCCCCTTTCCAGAAATACACCCCTTGATCTGGGGTCCTGCGAACCCACCACGCACGAGTCACCCCCAGGCCCCGAGCGGTAGCTGCCTGGGTGCCTCGGGGGCTCAGCACCTGCAGCGTCAGCTTATCAGCCGCCTGGCCCTGGGCCACTTACAGAGCCTCACAGCCTCATTTCTTCGCTTTTCACGTGTGGGAAATGCTACTTACTTTGGAGGTCGTGGTGAGGATTCCAGCACATGGAACCCTGCAGAGGACCTGGCCCCCTTGGCCGGGCTCCGAGATCAAGAATGGGTGTTGAGTTTGTGAGGCCGCTCGAGGCCAACTGGTCTGTCCTGCTCAGGCTGTGCCCTCTCGTCCTGAACTGCACGCAGAGTGGGATTGGCCGGGGCTGGCCAGAGGAAGTGTAGGGAAGAATCTGGAAGGGCAGTCTGTTGAGATCAGGCCTTTTGCCATGTTGGACTGTTGTGGCCTGAGGTGCAAAGTGGAGCCCTTTTCCAGCCATGAATATGTTCTCCCCCGTCTGAGGACATGTGTCAGGTGCCCCCCAGGCAAATCCGTGGTTTAAAAGCATCCCTTCTAAGAGCCTCCTGGGTAGCACAGTTGGTTGAGTGTTTGACCTCGGCTCAGGTCATGATCTCATGGTTCGGGGGTTTGAGGCCCACGTTGGGCTCTGTGCTGACAGCTCAGAGCCTGGAGCCTGCTTCAGATTCTGTGTCTCTTTCTCTCTGTCTCTGTCTTTCTCAAAAATAAACATAAAATTTTTCTTTAATTAAAAACAACCTTTTAGTCTGCCAAATTGCTTTCCCCAAACAAGAGGCAGAGATGACTTCAGAACCCTGTAGTTACAAAACATTCCCACCCTAATTTGCATAAAACACCGTGTCAGACATCCTTCCGTTGGGTCCCTTCCTGCTGTGCTCAGCTCTCCAGTCTTCGGGCAGACAGCCGGAGCCCCCTGCGGCTATCCGTGTTTTCTCCATGCAGCGTACCCCTACCCGTCTGTGGAGTTTGTGTTTCCTGCTGGGATGAGGGACTTACGGTTGGATGTTGAGGACGTGCAGTGGGTCACATGTGTCCTGAGACCCGGGCGTCTTGGTGTCATCTTGGGAGAAGTGACGTACGTGTGTTGGAGGGTTGGCACGGGACCAGGTTTGTGATTTCTCTCGAGCCGACCAACAACCCGTGTCCTTGTTGCCACCGCGAGTAATCAGTCTTCGCCTGTGAAGATGGGAGGCGTGGGTTTGGGTCCGGTCAGCGCGGTCCAGCTTCAGGGCATTTTGTGAGAGTTCCTCTCAGGGAACCGATGGGTGGTTCACTGATTTCAGGGCCACCTCTGGGAAGAGTCAGGTTTCTTCCTCCTTGAAAACTGGCCTGAAAACGTCCCTCCGTCCCAGCATGGGGAGGGTCCCTTTGGAGCAAGAGAAGTGAAATGGATTGGGAGGAAGGGGGAGGTGGGGCCCAAAGGAGATAAAAGGACTTGTCAAATTCTTGCGTTGTGCTGTGCAACCTAAAATCAGTGACACCGGGCAGCTGGCGCTTCTGTGGACTCCAAGGCAGCGTGCGTTCAGACAGCACGTCCCGTCTCGTGGGTCTCTGTGCCCTTGGCGTCACTGAGATCAGAAGAGTGGTTGGACCTTGTAAGGACTGATGCTGACTGTAAACACACGTGTGTATATTCGAGGGAGAGAGGAAAGAAAAGCAGTAGAGGTGTTCTAGTTTAAAGATTTCCTCCTTAGGCCCCAGCTTCTCACAGCGCCTAACAAAATGGGTCTTTTATGCTGGAGTCTTTGTTTGTTTACTGTCCAGCTTCTCTGACACTGAGGAAGCCCCGTGAAGCAGAGATCATGCCTCTTCATCCACTTCTGTGTGCCCTGGGCCTAGCATAGTGCCCGGCCCATAGTAAGTGCTCAGTAAAAACGCTTGATGAATGCATGGGTCATCTGGCTCCCATAAAGAGACCATCATTTCCAGAAGAAGAAAAATGGTACCAGAAGACCTTGCCTTTTGGAAGTTTGGCAGGGATATTTGATTGGGGTAGCAATCCCTGGTACAGGGCACGCTTCTCGGGGTGGGGGGGTTCTCCTCTTAGCAAATAAATAAGACAGGGCTTCTGAGTCTCACGTGGAAAGGGACTAGTAGAAACTCAGAAGAGGGGAATGAGAGCTGGCTGGAATTGAAGTGTGAATGTTGCTCTGAGTACAGAAATACCCGGGCTACCCCTTCTGATTCATTCACACATTATCACATGATTGCCTTGGCCTTGATAAGGTTGGCTGGAATGAGCAGGGTAATCTCTCCTCTCCACCGGCTCCGTATACATCATCGCTCTCCAGCAGGGCCGGGCCAGCGTGGAGCGCCCCGCACTTCAGGTGATAACCTTGGGGGCCATCCCTGCATACGGCCTCGAGCCAGAGTCTCGGTTCTTAGAGTGTGTGTGGACAGTGTAGTCCTCACACATGATCAGAGTCTCAGCCACTCGGGACATAGGCTGACGCTCGTTTTTGCTGTTGCTGCTGTTGTTAAAATGGTCACTATTGTAAATCAGTGGGTGTAGGGAAATATGTCATTCTTTTTGGCTGCCTAGACCTTTTGAAGACCCATGAAGGGAATTTTCTGCCTTGGGAGATGGTGCCTTTCCACACGGAAGCTGGAGTTCACTTTTGCAGCCTTCCTTGAAGCTAGGGGGTGCCCATGTAACTCAGCTTCACCACGTGCATGGACACCATTTTGCTATTTTATTTGTTTAAAGGCGGCTCCACATCCAGTGTGGAGGCCAAGGCAGGGCTTGAAATCACGACCCTGAGGTCAAGACCTGAGATGAGATCAAGAGTCAGACCTTTAACCGACTGAGCCACCTAGGCACCCTGGGGACGCCATCCTGAATTAGAAGCTGGTCATGAAGAAAGCAAGCCTAAAGGAATCCATTCTGGTGAGGATGGCAGTGGTTACATGCCTTCTCCAAAGTTGCAGTGGTGAAGGTTCTAGAGAGCCCAGCATTCTGTGGGCTGCCCAGCTGCTTCCACTGGTATTTCTGATGGAGCAGTTCCATGGTGAGGTTTCAGCAGCGTTTGTGACTTGTTTTTTCTGGCCCTTCTAGAAGCTATCCTTTCGTGAATTCCTTTTCTGTTCAAACTGGTCATAATACGTCAGTCCTGCCACTAGAAATCTCAGCTGATAGTATTGGTAAGTCAAGTTCTAGACCCATATGGGTGTAAAATATCCCCCTAACCCCCTTGAGGTCCCTGTTGGACTTCTGCTGGTTATCACATCCTGAGCATAAGTCAAGAAATGCTTAGACCTGGAGACATCGAGGTTGGTCTGCCTTTGACTTAGTTTCTCCCCACTTGAAATTTGGCATTTGCCCTGGGAGGTGGGGAAGAATGAGGTAGTGACCAAACTCTTGGGTTAAGTGGTTAAGAGACTCCTAGACTTTTGGGGTCATCTCAGCAACTGCTGTTGAATGCATGTCAGTCCTTCGCAAATTCCCTTCAAGTCTATAAAGTCTAGAGTCTAGGATGAGCACATCTTCCTAAAATTTTTTCACCTTTTGCAGATCTTTCCAAAGTGCCACATGAATGAATTCAGACAGAGTATTGTATAAATTCATGCTTGTGTTTTTGTCGGGATTTGCTATTTATTTTGTGGGATGAAATAATTCTAAGTCATCTATCTTCAAAGTCGTCATAAATTTCACACAGTTGTTTACACGAGCTCTGATAGTCGAGCTGGAAGAGGTTACAAAACAAAGACACTGACAAACACCGAAGGAACCTCCCCTCTTTGCTGTCTCAGACCGACTTGGTAACAGCCAATGTCATTGGGTTTCTGCTGGGTATCAGGGCACCTTGTTTGATCTCCGTGTCTGCCTCCCTGTGTCCATTTTTTAAGGGAGATCTCCAAGGCCAAGGAGGACATAGGTCCGCTCCCTCCCCCCCAGCAGTCCTTGTACCAGAACAGGGTCTGACATGTGTCCTGACTCTCTCGTAACCAGTGCCATTTCCTCGGGTGTAAAGGCCTGGGAAGCCTTCCTAATGAGTTTTCTTACTGTGTGTGCTGGGAAAGAGAAATTAGTCCAGTCCAGCACCTAATTTGTTAAAAGAAACCCTGTTTAATGCTTGGTGAGTGGAACCTTCTATTCACAACCCCTTTAGTTCCTTTGCGGTCGTCACATGTGCCTGAGTGGTCTCCTGTCTGCCTGGAACTCCTCCTGTTAACCCCGGTCCCAGCCCTCCCTTCACCGTCCCTGAGACATCATTTCCCAGGGAAGCCCCTCTGCTCGCCACACTTGTGACTCCATACCACTCTGCTTTCCCATCACCAGAGCACCAAAAACATTCATCTGTAGTCTCTTGTTGATTTGTCTGAATTCCACTTGGGAATGATAGGGAACGTTTCTACTCTTTGCCCTCCTACTGGCTGGCCTGCAAGTGGCATTAGTAAATGGATCAGTTGTTTAAACAAACTATGTAATTAATAAGACCTACGATGAGTCTAGAACTGTGGTGGGAGCAGCGGGTTGTCTGAGGGCAGGAAGACAGCCCTGCCTCAGCCACGGACAGGTTCCGTGGCCATGGGCACAGTCTAACTGACAACCCTTTGGTCCTGGGAAGTCTCTGTATCTGTTACCTTCCTCAAGACTTTTTTTTTTTTTTAAATCTATTCATTTATTATAAAGAGAGAGCAAGAGAGCTCTCTTTATAATGAATGAGCAGGGGAGGAGCAAAGAGAGAGAGAGAGGGAGAGAGAGAATCTCAAGCAGGCTCCACCCTGTCAGCACAGAGCCCGACCCTGGGCTCGATCTCACCAACTGTGTGATCATGACCTGAGCAGAAATCAAGAGTCAGATCCTCAACTGACTCAGCCACCCAGACGCCTCCTTCCTCAAGACCTTTGAAGGATTATATGAAACAATTAACATAAAATACTTGGGACATAATAAACACTCCTTGGCTGCTATTATTATCGTCTGTCATCAAGGGGTGAGCTGGCTGGTGGTAGTGAGGGACCGAAAATGCAGGAACAGGAGATCTAAACCTACTTTCCTTCCTAGTGTTGATATTCTGATTAAAGTCGGAGAGAGGAAAGATCGTTGTGATTGGAGAGAGCAATGTGGAATAGGTGAGATGAAATCTCTTCATCTCTTGATGTTTTTTTAAAATTTTTAAACATTTATTCATTTTTGAGAGACAGAGTTAGAGCATGAGTGGGGAAGGAGCAGAGAGAGGGGGAGGCACAGAATCCCAGGCAGGCTTCAGGGTCCAAGATCTCAGCACAGGGCCCAACATGGAGCTCGAACCCATGAACCGCGAAATGACCTGAGCCAAAGTCCGAGGCTTAACCGACTAAGCCGCCCAGGCGCTCCGTAAACTCTTTAACACTCTTGAGTGTTTTTTTTAAAGGAAACATGTAAGTGGGACAGAATGCCTGCGGTCTTCCCAGTGTTTTGCATATTATATCCTCTTCCAATCTGCTATACTGAATCCAGGCTACTTAACAATTACATATGCATTAAGTCTTCACAACTGTGTGAAATACTACTATCACCCCACTTTACCAATGAGGAAACAAGCACAGAGAGGGTAGGTGCCTTGCCTGAGATCACACAGCCAGTAGGTAGTAGAGCATCCTAACCCAGGCAGGTTGGCTCCAGGGGTCACGGGCCAGAACTGCTTCCGGGAGCACATGCACTCTGCCCAGCACGGTGAGAGGGTCAGACGCCAGAGACTCTGCTCTCTAGTGGTTTACTCCTCAGGCCAAGAGTTGCAATGCCCTTGTGGGGTAAAACTGTGGAAACAGAGGAGAGAACTCTAATCAGCGTGGGTTTCCTGGGGGTAGAAGGGAGGACGAGGATGAGGAGGAGGGGGAAGAGGGCAGGGGACCTGCCAGGCAGTCTGGCCTTTCTCGGGCAGGAAGAACCACCTCCCATGATGGCAGGTTTGGTGGCGCTGGAGGTGGGAGTATAGTGCGCAGCCCTCTGGATGCAGGGCTTTGCTTAGACTTGATTGATGGTGATGGAAACAGAGGTTGAAGATGAACCTGACCACCATGTGGGAGAAACACGAATGGGGGGGGGAGGGGATAGTGCCGAGGATACTGTCTGTGCATCCAAAAGACACTGAAGGTTAAATTTCGCCCTCTACCTTGTGACACCTCCGGGTGGACTGACAGACGCTCAACGATGCAGTCAAGGGCATGAAAAAGAATTTGCTAAAGTAGCTGCACTCCCTGGCAACTCATCAAGACGTTTGTGCTCTAAGGTACAGGCGGCGGTTGAGCAGTGCTGCAGAATAGCCCTCAGGTGTCTTCAGGGGGATGCGATGTTATTCAGTCGGATGCTGATACGTGCGGAGAGTGTTTCTAGTCTGTCAAGTCACCACGCTGACAGCAGTGCTGCTGGCTTGATTTGCACCTGATATGATAAGAAGCTAATTATACGGCAGGGTGACCCACGTGGCAGGACGCCTCCAGTCATAGCAACACAATATTTATCTGGACAGCAGACAGTCAAGCTGCTAATGCAAGATGCAATCTTTTCCAGGGACTCGGCCAATGCAGTAAAAGACAACTCTCCCCCTTCCTTACACAGACACCCTCCGGTTCTCGGAAATACAACCACAGGCTGTTTTCTGGTCAGCTACCGATGTAAAACTTATTCACAGATGGCCTTTTTAATGAGCATTTTTTATATTAAATAATCATCATTAAAAAGTCTGACCAGTGACAGGGCACCAAAACAGAATCCCAGAAATCTTTGCCACTTTCCTTTGTGGACTTTAAAAGTAGAATTTAAGTTTACTTTCTTTTAATTTGTAGATTTCATCTGATCGCAAAAGGAAGACATATGTAGGGAAAGTTTTGAAACTACTTAAAGCGCACAAAATAAGAATCCTAGAGATAATCACTAATAATACTGGGGGGTAGCTCCTTTGAGATGGTTTTCTTTAATCGATTACAAATGGACACATTCTTTTTATTTAATGTTTTACTTATTATTGAGGGAGGGAGAGCACAAGCAGGGAAGGGGCAGAGAGGAGGGGGACAGGGGATCCGAAGTGGGCTCTGCACCGACTGCAGTGAGCCCGATGTGGGGCTCGAACTCACAACCTGAGAGATCATGACCTGAGCTGAAATCAGATGCTTAACCCAATGGGCCACCCAGGGACCCCGACACATTTTTATAAATAATTTGCAGGGCTGCGCATGTGTGTAAAATACAAGGGTTGGCACACTCTGGCTTGCACCCATTCTTACATATTGTCCATGTCACAGTAGTGGAGTTTAGTATTGTGAAAAGACCATACGGCCACCAAACCTTTGAATATTTACCATCTGGCTGTTGACAGAAGAGATTTCCAACCTGTTTTAATGTTATGGATCCCACTGCCAGTAGATGGTCTTCAAAATTGTGTGTTCATGGGGTCCCCGTGGCTTAGCTGGTTGAGTGTCCAACTCTTGATTTCATCATCCCAGGGTCATGGGATTGAGCCCCATGTTGGGCTCTGTGCTGAACATGGAGCCTGCTTGGGATTCCCTCTCTCTCCCTCTGCCCCTCTCCCTCCCTCACTCTCTCTCTCTCTCTCCAAAAATTTTTTTAAAAAGTGTGTTCAAGTGAGTAGATTGAAGTTTTACTTGTTTCCACTGTGTCCTTTATTCCCTACATTCATTCAGTCCATCATTAAACCTGATTGCCTCCATTTCCAAAATGTGTTCTAGACACATCATCCCCTTGAACCTGTGCCAGCTCTCATCCCTCCTGGCCTCCTCTCCTCCCTCAGTCACCATGAGCTGGTCCTGGTCTCCACACCTAGCCAGAGCTAATGGTTTTGATGATTTTCCATTCCACTTGGAACACAACGTGTGCCAACACAGAGGGACCTCAGATGCAATGCCCTCCTGGCCGCCAGGATCCAAGAAAAGCTTTTGGCCACCTGGAACGTATGGGCTTCTAGGCATGTCAGTTTAAAGGGCCCAGTTTTCTACTCACACTGATTAAACCACTCCCAAATCACTGTTTGCTAATTTAGTTACATTGATAATATAAAGTCACACGTTGTTTCCATCATGTGTCAGCTTAAACATGCTCCTTTTCCTATTCTCCCTCCATGTCCATTCTCATGAAACTAGGGCCACTTTTTGAGAGTAACACACTTACCAGAACACGTTGTCCTCACTCCTAATTTGTGGTAGAGCACTTAAAAAAATCAGTCACTGGAAATTATGCCAAGCTATAAACAACTATTTTGATCAGTCTCCCAGTTTTATCAGCCTGTAACTGATGTAACATCGTGCGAGTTTAAAAGCTACAACATAATGGTTAGATGTATGTATTTTTGCAAAATGATGACCATTGTAAGTTTAATGACCACTCATCACCTCATCTAGTTACAAATTTTTCTTCCATGGGATGAGAACTCTCCTACCTACTAAGACCTGCTCTCTTAGCAAATATACGATATGTTATTGTTAACTATAGTCATTATGCGGTGTGTTCTGTCCCCAGAACATATTTATCCTATAAATGCAAGTTTGTGCCCCTTGTCCGGCTCCATCCAGCCCCTGCCTCTGGCAGCCAGGAATCCATCCATCAAGTCTTTATCATGCGACCACTTACTATGTTACTTTCAATAAACTATTGTATTTTATGTTAATTCCCGTATAGCTAACATACAGCGTTCTGCTGGTTGCAGGTGTACAATCTAGTGATTCAGCAGTTCCGTACATCACCCTGTGCTCGTCATGACAGGTGGGCTCCTTAGTTCCCATCTTCACCCGTTTCCACCCACCACCCTCTTTGGATCAATTTCTGAAAGATGTGTTTACAGTAATACGTGGCCCCTTCAATTGTGAGGCCACACCCCCACAAATAATTATGAAATCTGATAAATGCCCTTTTCTTTCTCTTTAGTTATTTTGTTACTTGTTTGTTCATTCATTTTTTTTTTTTTTTTACCAATTCTATCGAATAACCCCTAGGACATCTAAAAGCTTCCCAAACTTGCATTGATGGATGTCATTTCTGCCATTCTTCTTCCGTAAGCACTTTCCTACTCGCAATAAAGAAATTTAAGGTGCAGCCCTGTTATGTGACAGATTTAGTTAGAGAACAAGCATGTGCCCGTATCCTCCTTTTTGAGGGATAATTTCAAGCGAAATAAAGGAAAGCATGTTAAAAAATTCTCTTTATGTTTATTTATTATTGAGACAGAGAGAAACAGAGTATGAATGGGGGAGGGGCAGAGAGAGGGAGACACAGAATTCGAAGAAGGCTCTGTCAGCACAGAGCCTGATGCGGGGCTCGAACCCACAAACTGTGAGATCATGACCTGAGCCGAAGTCGGACTCTTAACCAACTCAGCCACCCAGGCGCCCCAAAGCAAAGCATGTTTTAAAGGGATGACAGTTACCCTGCGGGAGACTCTGAGGTCCCCCTTTGGGAATAAACCCTGATTAATAACCCTCCCAGGAAGGGCTTCACTTTTGCCCCCAGGGTTTGTAAATAGCAGAGAGCCCCGGAACAGTTGTTTCTCATTTCGGTGAGACACCCCCCTCCCTGCCCATCTCACTTGAGGGCAGTTGCACTTTCATCGGGGGAGAAGGGGACTGGTCAGCCTGGAAGACCTGGATCCATAGTGTCCCCTCTCGCACGTCCATCTGCAGTTGGTGCTACCTGGCCTCTGTTACAGCCTCTGATGTGGTGTGTCCCTTGCTCTGTTCGCGTCTCTTTAGGACTCAAGGTGGTTTTAGATTTTAACTGCTTGTGACGGCCACAGAGGACAGAAGAGGAGGAGTCTTAAATGAGTCACTGTCCTCCGCAGTTTTCAATGCAACTTGTGATTTCATCGTCTCGTGAAGTCAAGTTTGATATAAACAATTCACGTTGGTTATAAATAAGCAGATTGAAGGCAGCATCTGGCAGTGTGAAACCACTGTGGAAACTTATGATGCCCTGTGTGTGTGGCGTTGCCATGGTTCGGTGCTAAAAGTAGGTGCAGGTAAAGAAGCCAAGTCTCGTTTCCATTTTTAAACCGTGAACTTCCTCTCCTACTCAGAATAGGAGAGAAACATGAAAGGTAAGGACAAATGGCACACGTGGAAAGGAAACCTGGACTTGGTTTCAATCCTGGAAGTTTTCTCAGAGTAAGGGAAAAACAGCTGGCGGTTATGGCTCCCCTGAGAACACCTCGGGGCTAGCTCACACATGCGCACTGCTCTCCTCCAAGGACACTGCTCCCACCAAGAAGCACGCACAGTGCCCCGTGTCACTTGCATCCATGGAGATGGGTGTGTGGGCTTCTGCGGCCTTGGGTCAGCCTACCTCTGACTGCTGGGTCTGGTCCTGGCGTTGCCTCTTGGCTGGTGCTGGCGCTGGGGGCGGGGGGGGAAGGAAGCAAGATAATCCCGGAGGACTTGGGGGGACACCAGTGCACTGTGGTTAGCCCCGGGCTCAGCCCGAGAGTGCAGGCCAAGGTTGGGCAGGTTGAGTGGAGCAGTGCCAAGAGGGCAGTGAGGGGGCCTCTTCAAGTCTCTGAAGAGGAGACCTCAGAAAGGGCAGGTGGGTAGAAAGCAGTTTGTGGCTGGCACAGTGGGACCATCGCCGTCAGTTACGTGGCACTGGATTGTAAGCCAAATGCTAAGTTCTTCTGAGTCCAGCTGAGTCTTCGCTGAAACAAGTGATTGAATAAGTGAATGAGGGGGGTGGTGACAAATCTACTTTGCAGAGGAATTTCAAATCATATGTGTAGTCACCACGCCCCCATTCAGGAGGCAGAGCTGTGTCTTTGTGCTTCTCTGCCTCCCCCTTGGGTGTGAGTTGGACTCAGTCTTGCTTTTGGACTACAGTGTGGAAAGGGCATATAATAACCTCCCGGGGGAGAAGCCTGGCAAATATGGCTTTATGCAAGTGAGCAAGTTAACCTCACCGGGGGGGAGTCATGTGGACATCATGAACCCCTGACCTGACGTCAGGAGAAGGGCCCTTCATCTCTGTGATCTTTTCCCCTAAAAGCCACAATCTCCATCTAATCATGAGAAAAACATCAGATGAATCTAAATTGAGGGGCGTTCTCCAGAATACCTGATATCTACAAGATCCTCCTCAAAGGCGTGAAGGTCTCAAAACCACGGCAAGAATGAGCAAGTCTCAGACCATAGGAGACTGAGATGCTATGGTGACTGAATGCAATGTGGCGCCTCAGATGGGATCCTGGGAGAGAAGAGAAAACAAGGGTGGGTGTGGGTGGGAACTGGTGAAATCCAAATGAGTCTGGAGTTCGGGTCATAGTGATATCCAGTGTTAGGTTTCGTTTTGACAAATGTACTGTATTAATAAAAGACGTTAACCCAGGGAAAGCAGGTGGAGGGTGTATGGGAGTTCTCTGTACTATCTTTGTCATTCTTCTATGAATCTAAAATTATTCCAAAATTTAACATGTATTCAAACAAATTTGTGTATGCTTATGGGAGAGAAGCTGTGGATGTTGAAGGAACCCCTTTATAGGACTTCTTGGAGACAGGAAGTCAGAGATTAACACCATCAGAGCCTCACGGGACCCCGTTTCCCTTCTAAGGCTCTTTAAGGTTCACATTTGGATTTGTTTCTCTCTATTTTTAAAGGTCATTGCTTTGCTAGTCACTGAAGGGGTTTTACTCATACCCTCATAGACACGATGTCACTAATGGGACCCTGTAAGGCTGCTATTGAGGCAATAGGGAGATGCCGTCCCATTAGGCTACCCGAGGGGCCTACCCTTCCACAAAAAGCAGTTGTGAGGGCCCTCTTCTTCTTCTTTTTTTTTTTTACTTTTTATTTTTTTATTGGTAGTTTATTACTGAGCTGGTTTCCATGTAACACCCAGTGCTCTTCCCCGCAGGTGCCCCCCTCCATGCCCATCACCCCACTTCCCCTTCCCCCTCCCTCCTCAGCCCTCAGTTTGTTCTCAGCATTCAGAAGTCTCTCATGATTTGCCTCACTCCCTCTCCCCAACTCTTTCCCCCTCTTTCCCCTTCCCATGGTCCCCTTTTAGGTTTCTTCTGTTAGACCTATGAGTGCAAACATATGGTATCTGTCCTTCTCTGCCTGACTTATTTCACTTAGCATGACACCCTCAAGGTCCATCCACTTTGCTACAAATGGCCATAGGTCATTCTTTCTCATTGCCATGTAGTACTCCATTGTATATATACCACATCTTCTTGATCCACTCATCAGGTGATGGACATTTAGGCTCTTTCCATGATTTGGCTATTGTTGACAGTGCTGCTATGAACATTGGGGTACATGTGCCCCTATGCATCAGCACTTCTGTATCCCTTGGGTAAATCCCCAGCATTGCTATTGCTGGGTCATAGGGGAGTTCTACTGATAGTTCTTTGAGGACCCTCCACACTGTTTTCCAGAGCGGCTGCACCAGTTTACATTCCCACCAGCAGTGTAGGAGGTGCTTTAGGGCCCTGTTCTTTCCCCCTTTCAAGACTACCAGATGTTCAGTTTTTCTTGTTGCAGTGCTTCTAAAAGGGTTAATTCCTCTGCAAAAATGTCTAGAGGCGGTAGGATATTGTCCAGGGAGCACATTTCCTCATACCCCGTTACCTGGAGGAGAGGTTCCCTCAGTGTCGGAGGAGATCTCTTGTCCCTGAGGCTGTGTCAGCAGGGGAACTCACCCGGCCAAGGCCACAGCGGGGCCAGAGGGCACACGGCGTAAAGGGACTCAAGTTCCTTTTCTGTAACCTCAAAAGTAATAGGGAAATAATGATTCAGGGCTGTTGAACTGAAAAGTCTTCCTTTCCATTTGGCTTCTCCACAAAATACTGGGTGAATGTATAGCCAGCAAGCATTTTATCAGGTGCTATTTAAGGAATGAAAAATAATTTTTGACACTGACTTAAGCAAAATATGATAAGAAAGATCAACATAGAACAGAAGTCTTAGGCAATCCATAGTTAAACAGAAAGTTACGGTTGCCCCGTCTTGACTTATGTTTTTAAGCTCAAGAGATGAAGCTTGTTTTGAGCCGTGTGTCACTCTGGTGGAGTCACCGTGATCCTTACCATCCACACAGACCTCTACTCTGCAATTTGTGGCCTCAGAAATTTTCCATTTCCTGATGTTTGCTAAGAGCAGTGAGGCCTGCCAGAGTTCTTTCTCTCCTGTGGCTATTTGTTCTAAATTTCTTGGAACCTGAGACTGTCTGTCGAGGACCTTCACCCCCCGAAATACACCTGCAGACTTAGAGCTTTAAAGAAGCAAGCAAGACTGAAGGATGCGTGTGTTCTGCGGAGGGACGTTTGAACCAGTGATAGCGTTTGGCTGTGATTTTTATCAGCGTGTCTACTCCTCCCTGACTTTTATAAAAGTTTGTCTTTTACTTCTTTTTGGAGGTGGGGGGATAGTTTGGGAATGTACGGGAGGAAGAGAGAAAGAAATCAGCTTGATCTGGAGGCATGTACCTGTTTTAAGGAGAGAAGGGGTGAGGAAGTAAGTGGAAAAGAAACCAGACACAGGTGACCAACAGGCCCTCTGAGAGGGGATCGCAAACCAGAGTTTGTGGCGGCCATGTTTAGTGCAATGACGTGGGTCTCCAATGCAGGACACAAAGCAGAAGCCAGTGCCATAGGGCAATGTGACGCATGAGGTCAGGCACCCTCCGGTTTCACATAAGTCTTTCTCTCTGGTCTTCCTTAAGCCATTGCCAGATTGCTGCTGCTGCTTCCTCCTGTCGGCATTCCCCAAGGCCACTCTGTACTCTCTGTTCATTTCAACTTCCTGCTTTTCCCTCCCATCAGCCCTTACCCCCGACCCTTCCTGTTGTGAACCCACTGACTGCCCAAAATGGTTATTTGCAGTGTTCACCGCTCTGTGGATTCCGATGGTTAACAACTCCTGTATATCACAACTTAACAAGAAATAGTTGGCTCTAGAACAATGAGAGTGTTAGGGGCGCCAACCCCCTGCACAGTTGAAAAATCCATGTATAACTTAAGTCCTCAAAAACTTTACTAAAGGGTACCTGGGTGGCTCAGTTGGTTGAGCATCCAGCTTTGTTTGGCTCAGATCATGATCTCACGGTTTGTGAGTTTGAGCCCTGCATCAGGATCTGTGCTGACAGCTCAGAGCCTGGAGCCTGTCTTCAGATTCTGTGTCTCCCTCTCTCTCTGACCCTCCCTTGCTCACGCTGTCACTTTCTCTCTCTCAAAAATAAATAAAACATTAAAAAAATTTACTAATAGCATACTGTTGACTAGAAGCCTTACTGATCACAGAAAGGATTGATTAACACACATTTGGTATGTTATATGTATTACATGCTGTATTCTTACAATGAAGTGCTAGAGAAATGAAAATGTTATTAAGAAAATCATAAGAGAAAATACACTTACAGTCCTATACTATATTGATTGGGGAAAAAATTCACATGTACGTAGATCCATGTTCAAGGGTCAACTATATAATGAACTATATAATGAATATATTAAGAAGAAGCATATTTGGTCAGGAAGTTAGGACATCAATATTCCCTCACAGAGACCGATACGACAGAGAGGCAGCTGGCACAGGACACGATTCTTGGGGGCTCTTGAGTCTCTACGGTGTCCCCTGCTAGCCTTTCTACCCCCCCATCTTCTTTCCACTCCTTGACCCCCTTTCCCTCCAGCCATTTGCTGACTCTTCTCCCCCGTTGGCATCCTTCATCACACGCTGTCCTTCATGAAGCTTCTCTCCATCATACCACTCTGGGGGCGGGGCACAGTTCAACCCGTGACAGGGCCGGATGGCAGGTGTCACATGGACCAGACTGGAAAGGGGTGAGACACACTCTCTGGCCAGCCCGAGAGTTCGTGGTGAAGTTGCCACCAGTTGGGGTCCCTACTGAGACCGTAACACACTATGTGACAACCCAGTACAACTTAATGAAATGCAAGTTCCACGAGGTAGGGGGAAGAAAATGGTGACATATTGGGTCCTGCAAATTGGTGGCGTACACTGATGATCACGAAGGGGCCCATCACTGATCACACCAGTACATGAGGTGCAGCTGGGGACCGTCCTGGGCTGGGACATAGGGTGACTACAGCGATATTTCCAGAAAAAGAATGAAGGGCAAGCAGGAAACTGGAGGGCAGGGACTTCAAGGGGCACCATGTCTTGGTTTCAGAGTACCAGCTATTTTTGGATGAAAAGAAACTTCAAGAAAACACTCCATGTACTAAGCTTAAAAAAAAGTAAAAAGATAAAATGGGTAACTGGGTTGATTCTGTTCTCATTATTAAGAAAAGAAACTAAGGAAAAAAGTTCCCACTTTCTCTCCCAGGCTATCCAGATGATCTAGGTCACAGTTTTCCCGCTGTACCTTGAACAACTTTGGATTTCCAAGGACTAGATTCAGGGGCTGTATTTGGTGGTGGGAGAACTGAGGCCATGTTTCAGTGCCCCGGCCCCCATTTAATCTGAGTAACTCTTTTTGGTTGGCGTATCTTTTCTGTACTAAAGTTTGTCATAACGTAGCATTTGGGGGAAAAAAGTTTTTATTGCTCTGAACGCCACCAATATAGGACAAGTCTCAGTATGATGCTGCCAACCAGAAGGCAGGAGAGAGAGGGCACCGGCTCTCATGAGTGTGCACGTTGTGGTGATTCATCCGATCACGTGTCTTTGCTGAATGGTGTGATGCACACCACATACATAGAGGGTCGTTTGATCCCTTGGGTTTTTTTTTTTTTTAATCTAAAGGAAATGTTCTTTTTTTTTTTTTTTTACTTTATTGCAAAAATATACTAGCTTTGATACCAGTCCCATACCTCTAGTTGACGTCTGCAAAGCCCATAACTAATACTCTGAATTTTCATGGGAAACATTGTCTCTTGGCAACACTGGAAGTCCTCGGTGGGAGATGAGGAAGGTGGAGAAAGAGAATTCTTATGCTTTTTAAAAAAATTTTTTTAATGTTTATTTTTGAGAGAGGGGGAGAGAGCCAAGTGGGGGAGGGGCAGAGAGAGAGGGAGACAGAGGGCCTGAAGCAGGCTCTGCGTGGACAGCAGATGCACCGTTCGAACCCATGAACTGTAAGAGCCAAAGCCATACGCTCAACCGACTAGAGCTGCCCGGGCGCCCTGGGGATCCTTACACCCTTGACTCAGTGGGTGAAGGGCAGGTTCACTTGGGTTTTCTTTCCCTCATTCTTTCAACCAATACATGTCTGCTACCAAACACTGTTCCTGGCCTGGCTGACGTGAAAATCCCGGAGCCCGAGGGGTCTGCTGGGGGCACGCTTCTGAAGCTTGGCTTCCCGAGCGAAAGAGCAAGGATGAGTTTTTCATAATGTTTTTAAAGATATTTTTCACTAATGACAGGAAGCCATGGAAGAACTCTCCTTCTATTTAAAAGTAATCTTTCTTTTTGTATTTTAAAAATAATATTTTTCTTTTAAGAGCAATTTATATATATTTGTTATAGAAACATAGAAAACCCAGACAGGCAAGAACAATAAAATGGAAAATATTCCTTATTTACGTCAGCCAGGGGAGAAAACCACGGTTAACATCTCAGTGTGGAGCCTTCAAAATGCTTTTCCTTTCTTTCTTCTTCCTCTCCCACCCTCCTTGTCCTCTTAACCAAGAAGATACACCTTTCCGTATCTTCACACATATCTTTCCAGATATTTTCATCAATATATCAATGTATATTTTTATATGACTGGGACTACACACCCATTTTGTTCTCTCTCTCGTTTAGCTAACTATATCATGGGAAGGTTTTTAGAACAAGCTCATCAGTGTTTCATTGCACCAAAATTTAGTTAATCCCTTATGGGTCTCTAGGTGGTTTGGGGTGGGGTTTTTTTCTTTTTTTTGCAGTTATAGATGTCTGTATTTATCTCTACATTGAAAAAGGTTTGTATGATTTATGATGTACATATAATACTTGCCAATAACATGACATTGAACATATATATATATATATATATACATATATATATATATATGTTTAGTGTTGCACAGTATATTCACAGGTCGTGTATTGCTTAGGGTATTTGATCACAGACATTTGGCCGCCCTTAGCCTAGGCAGCAGACGAAACCAGACTGAACTAAACCAAAACTTGCAGCGAGCACCGAGTTTCAGGGTGGGTTACAAACAGCTCAGTGCATGAGAGCTGATGGTGAGACTCTTCTCCATGGGTGAGGAAGAGCGAAGAAACCATCCAGCTCCCGTTTTTCTGGCCCGGTTAACCATTTGGAATATTTCTTTACTCACATAATTACCATTCACTGATAACATCATCTAAAAATACTAGTTGTTCATCAGGCACCTGGGTGGCTCAGTTGGTTAATCATCTGACTCTTGGTTCTGGCTCAGGTCATGATCTCGTGGTTTGTGGGTTCGAGCCCCGCGTTGGGCTCTGTGCTGACAGTGTGGATTCTCTTTCTCCCTCTCTCTTCCTCTCTGCCTCTTCCCCACTCATGCTCACTCTCTCTCTTCCTCAAAATAAATTAATAAGCTTAAAAAACTACTAGTTCTGTTTTAGGCTCTAACTCCACCATGCTCTGTACTGTTGCTGAGCTAAGTAATGGACAGGAAGGGTCATTGGCGTGCTCTGGGAGAAAGGGATTCAGATAGCTGATATGTAACAGTAAGGTGAGATATTGCTAAACTTCATGGAGAAAATGCATCAGAATCATGGGATTGAGAATGATATGAGGGATTACTTTTTAAAAAGATTTTTCAAGGTTTGTTTATTTTTGAGAGAGAGACTGAGCACAAGTGGGGGAGGGGCAGAGAGAGAGGTAGACACAGAAACTGAAGCAGGCTCCAGGCTCCGAGCTGTCATCACAGAGCCCCTCGTGGGGCTTGGACCCACAGTGGGATCATGACCTGAGCTGAAGTCGGCCGCCTAAACACCTGAGCCATCCAGGCACCCCAAGGGATTACTTTTCTAAAACAGGAAAGAAATCGAAAAGCTTAAGGGAAGGGCAGGTGGCAGAGATGGTGTGTCCTCTTTGGATTTGTTTTCCGGAGATACTCATGGGACTTCCAAGAGTTCAAATGATAAACTGAGGCACATTATTAAATTTTAAGAGTTTATCTGTGCAGAAGTCAGTTTGAGTCAGGCGGCACCAAGCTGCCAGTGGTTGGAGCATTCTGACAGCACCCAGGGGAGGACTTTGCTATGGATCACGTGGAAGCCAAGCAAGGCTGCATGGAGCTCAAGTGGTCCCCTTGTTTTGGAAAGCCTGTTGGCTGCTTGTGATTGGCCATCCTTCGATGAACCTTGAGGCCTTTGTAGGCTTCCATTTGGGTTTGTTAAGTCTGTCGCTAAAGCATGAGAGCTATTTCAATCACATGGCCTCCTTGTTGAATTAATGTAGCACAGGTGAAGATGGTTAGTAATGAGTGGCGTGGGGGTACATTTTGAGCAACTGACACAATGGGTAGGGATTAGGAAGCTAATGTGTAATATTTGCCAATTTCCATGGTGTAAATGCTCCCACCACAGCAAACCCAAACTACCTGTCTTATATCACTGAACACGAGAGGGAAGAGATAGGAACAGTTTCTATGAGAAAAACTAGAGCTAGTGGGTGGTAGGACGTATGGGCTTGGAATTCTGGGGCATGTTTGGTGGGCAATATGGATTTGGGCATAGAGGTGGGGGTTAAAGGCTGGGAAGAGAGAGATTTCTTAAGGAGATCATATAGCATGAAAGGGGACGTGGCCAGTGTTAGACACTAGGACTCTGCCCACAGCATGTGGGTCCCCTGCCGGCAGCGTCAGCAGCATCTGGAAGCAGATTCATGGCACCTCTCTGGCCTGTGGAATTAGAGTGGCCAAGGGTGGGGAAACCCTGCTCTCGAGGTTGCCAGTGTTGGGGAGCCAGTTAGAAGAGAGGCACCTAGAGAGACCAAGGAGGAGTGTTGAGAGAAGCCAGAGCTGAGCACAGGAAGCGGAGTCTTTGACCCAAGCATGGAGACAGCGGCAGGACAGAGGGAAGTGGGCCGCCGTGAAGGGCCACCAGGAAGTCAAGTCAGACGAGGCGAACGGTAGGTATCAGCTGCATTTGAGGAGCAGATCCAGGGTCATGGTGGGGGCAGGAGGTAAGTCGTCATTGGTGAGGAGTGACTTGACCATGGACCACTGGTTAGGACCTTCAGCTGTGAAGAACAGAAGACAAAGGTTAGTAACTAGGAGATGTGTGGTCAGTGATGGTGTTTCTGGAAGAGGCCTGGGTGTATTTGTGGCTGAGGGAAAGAGCCAGTAGAATTTCGGAAGGTCCTGAACCAGCAAGAAGGAGAGGGGATAATTGTTGGCACAAATTGGAGAAGATAAGAGGGGAGGGAATTGGGACCTCGGGATACAGCCTGGCCTTGAAGAAGTTACCTCTGGGCTCTTATTCTTGTCTTCAGAAGCTGGAGGGAAGGAGGGATAGGGAAGATTCTAGCAGATGGAGTAAATGCTCCATGGACTCTTTCTAGTACTGTCCTGTTGTCTTTTGCAAATCTCTACCCTTTTCCCTTTCCATTAAAAGCAGTTCTGGAAATGTTTCTGAAGCAGTTGGTAAGATTGTGTTGGCCAGTCTGCTCTCATAATAACTTTTGTTTTATGTCTAACTTAAACCAATTCCGGCAGAGGAGTAGAGAATTAGAGTTCTAAAGCTGTATAGACCACTAGAAATGCAATACAAGCTACATATGTCATATAAAATTTCTACACTAAAAATAAAAAACCAGTGAAAGTAATTTTTATAATATATTTTATTCAACTGATATACCCAAAATATCACTATGACATGTAGTCAGTATGAAAATTAGTAATGGAAAAAAGTAAAAATGAAAATTAGTAATGAGATATTTTACATTCTTTTTTTTCTACTGTGTCTTAAGAGGTGCACCAGCCATGCTTCCTGTCCTCAGTGGCTGCCATATTGGATGGTGCATCTCTGAAGGGTCCAGAGAGTTTGTAGCATGGAATGCTGATAGAAGAAATAAAAATGTGCCTGTCCTTAGGAGGTGACAAAGACTCTTTGGTCACACTCTAATTGGCCTCCTCTGAGCTCTTTCGCATCTAGGCTATATCCTTGGGTGTGTTCTCAAGAACCCAGTTTGTTTGTTTGCTTTTAAGTTTCTTTTTAAGTAATCTCTACACCCATCATGGGGCTCAAACTTACGACCCCAAGACCAAGCGTTCACTTCCTCCTCCAACCCAGCTAGCCAGGCCTGCACTCAAGAACCCAGTTTTAGCAAGAACCCTGTCAGGTCAGTTTAGCAAGAACCCCTCACCCTTGATATCTGACCCTCCTCAGCCTCTGACCAAATTCCTTATCCTCCAACTCCCCCAAGTAAGCTCTGACTACCCTGGCCTCCCTTCAGCAAGAGTTCCGTCAGGTCCGCTTAGCGAAGAATTACCCTCCCATTGTAGTACTCTTCTATGCACCAAGACTCCCCCCTCCTGCACCCGTACCCACAACTTGGCCATTCATGCCAATATTGCCCTGTAACCTCTAGGAGGATCCCTCCTATTGTCTCTGATAGAATGTTCCAGAGCCTCAGTCAATGCTGCTATAGTAGAGTGGGAAGAAAAAACCTTAAAACAATGTGAAGAGATAAAGGAGCATCAAGAAAAGTGGACAATTAGCTTTCATAGGGCAGTGATTTTCTTAGATCATCCTATTATGATTAAACTGCAAAAGAAATAAACATGTTTATTTAACATATGTCACTAAAAGTGATTGCATACATATTTGGAAGAGCATGAATACAAGAAAACTTGAATTGTGGAAGTGTCTGGCCACATGAGCTTTCGCCATAATGTGTGGGCTCTGCTGTCTCTTTAGCTGGAGAAGTGAAGAGACTCCAAAATAGAATCTCTCCCGATTGGTCAACAGGGGATCACCTGACTTTGCTGGAGTCCTTTCTTTCAGCGCCCAAGAATGCTGGATAGCTTCTGGGGCCCTCAGGGTTTGTCCCATGTCTGGATGCTGTGAGTCCTTACCTCCGGGATCCCCAGTGGGCTTCAGGTCAGTAGTGACAAGGAATCCCTTACAAACCCAGTCCCCACAGGGCTGAAGGTGTCACCGACTCAGGAAGCCACACCGTGTGTCAGCCACGTAGCTGTACGCTGGTTCCTGTTACTGTGCTCTCCCTGCCCCACTCCGGACACCCCGCACCCCATCCTTGTGAATTTCAGAAGTTAACACATATATACCTAAAGGAGAATCTGTGGTTAGAGCAAGTAATTTAAAAATGCATGAAGGAGCAAAGGAAGTATTTTAATATTTCTTGTTAGTAATAAACAATTCCTCTATTAGAACACTAATTAGTTGTCCTTTAAACTGAGAGGCACATTTCAGGGATATATTTAGTTCTGTACTAACTAACCAGCAACTAAGTTTGACAACAGCTGTACTCAGATGTTCCAATGTTTATTTTTTTTTTATTTTTGAGAGAGAGAGTGTGAACAGGGGAGGGACAGGGAGAGAGGGAGACAGAGGATTTGAAGCAGGCTCTGGGCTGACAGCAGTGAGTGGGGCTCGAACTTATGGACCATGAGATCATGACCTGAGCTGAAACCATACGTTCAACTGACTGAGCCACCCAGGTGCCCCTTCACTCAGATATTCAAAAAATAGTAAAAGGGGGTTTAGGAGAACAAAAGTTAAAACTAATGGGCTAGAATTGTTAAAATTGAGAGATCATAGAATTAGCATTTTATCATTGCTAAGCCTAAATTAAAGAGCTGAGGGGCACCTGGATGCCTCGATCGGTTAAGCCTCTGACTCTTGGCCTTCGCTCAGGTGATGATCTTGAAGATGGTGAGGTTGGGGCCCATGTTGAGCTCCGTGATGACATTTCAGAGCCTACTTAGGATTCTCTCCCTCCCTGTCTCTCTGCCCCTCGCCCCCTCCCCACTCCTGTACACCCACGGTGGGCACACTCTCTTTCAAAATAAATAAACTTTAAAAAGAAAGCATCAAAATATTCTGATAACGCTTTCAGCGTTTCAGCTGTTCTAACAACACAGCACACTGTTTTGCGTCTGAGAGGCACCTGCAAAACCTGATCTTCAGAACTTGGCTATGACTTCTTTCTTTCAAGGTCAACAGTATTTGAGTTATGTGTTTGAGTATCTGCACCGACTTAACCTCAGACTTTGAAGTCTGGAACATTCAATCTGGTGTGAGGTGTTAAGGAAATTGTCAGGGGCGCCTGGGTGGCTCAGTCGGTTAAGCCTCCGACTTTGGCTCAGGTCAGAGCTCATGTTCATGGGTTCGACCCCCGCGTCAGGCTCTGTGCTGACGGCTAGCTCAGAGCCTGGAGCCTGCTTCCTGTTCTGTGTCTCCCTCTCTCTCCGCCCCTCCCCCTCTCATGCTCTGTCTCTATCAAAAATAAATAAAACATTAAAAAAAATAAGAAAAAAAAGAAATTGTCAGAATTGTGACACATGCATGTGTCACAAAATAGCTGAAAACTATTCCGAAGAAGGCGGGTTAATACGTTCTCTGCTTCAAGTCCTCAGTTCTCCAATGCTCTGGAAATCACTTTGACACATAGACATGGACATTAAATATAGATATATTGCTATGTAGTGACAGTGGAACACACACATTTAAAATTTTTTTAATGTTTGTTTACTTTTTGAGTGAGAGTAATAGAGCATGAGCAGGGCAGGGGCAGAGAGAGAGGGAGACAGAATCTGAAATAGGCTCCAGGCTCCGAGCTTTCAGCACAGAACCTGACGTAGGGCTTGAACTCATGAACCGCAAGATCATGACGTGAGCTAAAGTTGGATGCTTAACTGCTTGAGCCACTTAGGTGCCTCGTGAACACACATTTTTTAAAAGAAAGGTATGTTGTTTCTTTATTTTTTCATATACTTTTTTATTAATTTTTTTTTTTTTTGAGAAAGAGACAGAGTACAAGCAGGGGAGGGGCAGAGAGAGAGGGAGACACAGAATCTGAAGCAGGCTCCAGGCTCTGAGCTGTCAGCCCAGAGCCCGACACGGGGCTCGAATCCACAAACTGAAATCATGACCTGAGCTGAAGTCGGGCACTTAACCTACTGAGCCATTCAGGTGCCCCTGTTTCTCTTTTTAAAAATATTTATTTTGAGCAAAAGAGAGTGCACATGGTGGGGGGAGGGGGAAAGAGAACAACAGAGAGAGAGAGAGAGAATATCTTAAGCAGCCTCCATGCTCAGTGCCAAGCCTGGCATGTGGCTTGATCTCACAAACCTTGAGATCGTGACTTAAGCTGAAATCAAGTGTCAGATGCTTAACCGACTGAGCCACCCAGGCACCCGAAAAGTATATTGTTTCTTAATAATTACATGTTGCTTACTGCTTTACCTAATGTTCCTAATCAGGGGGAAAAATGGTTTCAACTTTTCATGCAAAGCTTATAGGGTATATCCCTAAAAGAATCTCAGTAATATTTCTCCTAGCCTTTTTTTTTTTAAAGGGAGGAGCTATACTTTCTTTTTTAAATTGAGATACAGTTGACGTATAACATGTGCGTTTCAGGTGCATAACATGACGATTTGATACTCGTATGTACTGAGAAGTGATCACCACGATGCCGAGTTGACATCCGTCACCATCCACAGTCACAATTTTTTTTCTGGTGACTAAGATCGACTTCCTCAGCACCTTTCAAACTCTGTCGTCACTAAGCTAGACATGACATCCCCAGGACTTACTTCTTTGATAACTGGAAGTTTGCCCCTTTGGACCTCCCACGTGTAGCCTTTTCTTCTAGCGTCTTTGGAAGCAGGAAAAATTGAAGTGATTTTGTCCTGCTCTTGGAAGCTGCAGCAGATGAGGGTAGTTGGTGATGGATTACACGTATGTAGTGTTGAGCCAAGCTATAAAAATATCTCGGGCACACGGCCCAGCCATGTGCCAATGTCAGGCTGCTCTCTGATGACAGAGGGAAGTCTGTGGGAGGAGCCCTGTTGCCCAAGGGACAACACACGGACTCATTTGTGTCCGTACCCATTCTGGATTGAGAAATCGAGACGACCCAAAGGAAGGTTTTCTTGCAAAACAGTGTCCCTCAAAACACGATTGTTTCTTGGTGTGCGTGCGTGCGTCTGTGTTTTCCTGTGGATTAAGCGACCTTTGGCTGGGTGGCCGCGCGTTCTCAGAACAAACAAGGCTCCCGGCCTTGGCAAGTCCGGCCCACTTCACTCTCCGCCCCCAGCCTCCTCCTGTGAGTCAGGGATATGATGGCCCAGGCTGATTTTAAGCTCCCCATGGCTACGGCACCCTTCGATGAGAAAAGAAAAAAAAAATAGGGAAGAGAAAGACTGGGCAGGTCTAGGTGAAGTCATCCCAATAAAGGTTAATGGCTGGGCGGCGACACCTTCTCACACCACTGGAGAGAAAATGCTTGCTCCCCACCGCCTGTCACAGCACCGGGACTAAGAGGTGACCTGTTTATTTTTAGAAGGGGACAGTCATCATAACCCGGCTCTTCGCCTCATTCAAAGCAGGCAGGTGCCTTGGACGTTTGTAAACACCTACTTTCTGAAGAAGGGAGGAGCGCCTTTTTTTTTTTTTTCAAAAGGGAAAGAACTTGAGGGCCGGAGCTCTTCCATCCTGACACTTGCTGTCGGGTGGAGAAGAAGCCAGTGTGGCACACAAGTGCTACAGCCTTGTCCCCTCGGCTGTTAGCTTTCCAGGGCAGAGATGCCTGAAGGTGACGACTTTGGACCAGGACAAAGGTAATTGTGATATATGTTTATTTTTCTTGAGTCTTTTTCATTTGCTAGTTATCTTCTTAAAGAGCATTGTCACTCATTGCAAAAGTAGGTTAAAATAACAAAAAACAATGAGGAATGCCACCCCTCAATTCCAGGAAACTGAAGGAAAGAGACCTAAAATTAACATACACTTAGAAACATATGCGAATAAGTGTTTTTCTTAAACGAGGAAGGCACGGCCTCTAATTTTACAGACTGTTTCCCCTACACCGTGTCGAAGCCACTTGAATTTTTGGATGATCTTTAACTTTCAATAATGATTGTTGGAAATCTAAGCTAGCGAATATTTTGTAAGATGTTTGAACATTTCTAAAGGTGACACATTAAACCAATAGACCAACTAGGACATTACGATACTTTCTTTTTTGCCATGGTTCTTATCTTTGGAACTGTGATTGGTGGTTCCCTCCCCCGCCTCCCACCATGCGGTACACTAATTGTATCAGTGGTTTTATTAACATCGAACTCTAAGAAGGGGGAGAGTCAGGCAGTTAGTCCTGCTAATCCGGGCAAGACATGTGCCCATCGTGAAAGTCTGTTTCTAGCCCCGTGGCTGTGTTCGTAAATGTCGTGTGGCGCAGTTTCACTGGCGGGCTAAGGAGGGTCACTGAGATTCAGAGAGGAGGGAGGAAGGAAGCTCTTGAAACAGTAAAGGAGTTCAATGGCAGTCCTGTTGTCAGAAAAAGTGGAAACTGCTAAGTCTTTAGGAACAGGAATGCCAAAATATTTTTTTGTCCTCCTACGAAGGATAAGCATCCCTTAAAGGCACAGCATAGGGAATCCAGTTAGTGGTATTGTGAGGGTGCTGTGCGGTGACGGGGGTAGCTACGCCTGTGGTGGGTGCCGCATGATGTATAGGCTTGTCCAGTCACTGTGTTGTGCGTCTGAGAGCAACGTAACGTTGTGTGTCCTCTGCGCTCCGCCTCAAAAGAAAATAAAGATACCCATCCCTTTTCAGCCATGGCTGTATGGGGAGTGTGTGTGTGTGTGTGTGTGTGTGTGTGTATGTATGTGCGTGTGTGCACACGTGTGCGTGTGGACTATAATCAGGTGTACTCATGTCCTTAAAAACTTCTGTTTAGTTTTCTAGTCTTCATTTTCTTCTCTATTCCTTTCCAGTACATTGAAGGGGACATTCAGGTGACATTTCACTTAATAATGAAACAACTTTCTATATAAAATGAGACGTTAAGTCAAGTACCTAAAGATGACACTTCTAAAAGTGCCTGGATTCAGCACATGGACTATCTAGTTAGGAAAACATTTTCAGGGAAGTGTAAATGCCAGTTTAGGTTTGAGATGACGGGTGATTGAGTCTGTGCACCCCTCTCCCCATGTCATTTCAACACTCTGAAAGCAGGGCTTTGTCTTTTTCTCTTCACGTCGCGGCGCTCCTCCCAGCTGTCTGCATAGAATTCTGCACAGGATAGGTGTTTTTAATAAATATTTGTCAGAGGGAGTGTATTTAGAAAGCATTTTAACACCTGCAGTGAATACTTCGAGAGTCTGATCCTCTCAGAAACTGAAGGGAGAGATTTGGCAGAAATGTAGTAAACGTGTCCTTAATGAAATGTAACATTATCACAATTAAATAGTAAGAAGATTGTTGATAACTATAAATATTTGGAACAAACTGTTTTAGATGTAAACAAACATAAGATCTTTTGCTAAGAATGTTTTACTGGTTACAAAGGATACACGGGCAAGAAGGCGGCTCTAAGGATATACAACATACATATATATGTATGTAACTATTATTAGGTATATATACATCTAATAGTTCTCATTACCAGGGACTAATAATATATTTTCTGAAAATGGGAAGCTCCTTCTCACTCCTTCCAAGTAGTGGACCCCTGCCCTGACTTTTTTTTTTATTTTGATAAGATAAATGCCAGCTCTTAACAGTTAGTGGTTTTCTATACAATCTACTTTGTCGCACGTCATACGTTTACCGCCCCCCCACCTCTCTGTGCAGTGAGCAAGGGCACGCTGGCCAGGGGAGATTTTAGAGCGAGGCCAGAAATAAAATATTACCCTTGAGGGGGAATTTTAGTCTTGCTATATTTGAGGTTGGATGCCGTTGGATAACTCGTGGTGCCGTGTCTGAAAGAGAAATAAGTGTTTCCGACTTGTGGCGGCTGACAGCACGCGTCCTGAGCCCTCACGCTCTTCTGGTTCTGGGTGAATTTCACATTCCGGCTTCTTCTTGTTACTTTAGTCCCACTTTGCGATTTGGTGACCCGAATGGTAGCAGGCCGTGTGTGCAACCGGCAGCTGGCTGCGTCGGCATGTAGAGTTGGGAATCGGTGGAAGCCAAATGCTGTGGAGCCCCAGGCCCCTGAGGCCTGACTGCTGTCTGCACGGAGGGTCAGGGGCGCCAGGGCCCATCTGATAGTACCCACGTGGATGGACATGAGCGCAAGTGCCTGGAGGGGAAGGGGCGGAGGAGGAGGAGGGTCCCTGCTGTTTATCTCGTTGCCAGAAATAGACGCTCTTGGGAAAAGCTTCCACAGACTGTGTGCCGGTGTCAAGGTCAGGAGATGAGGGGAGAGGGTGTGAACGATGCCGTTCAGAAGCCGGTAAGGAAGGCGGAAACCCAAGCAGGAAGCACGGGGTGCCAAAGGAGAAGGAAAAAATGGGGGGTGGGTGACCAGGGAAAGAGCCAGGTACAAGAAGTGTGAGGAAAACTACCCACCGACCAGAGACCTGGCCCTGCACGGTTCTGTGCATGGTTCCCTGCTGGCCTCCACCTTGGAGGGGGCAGCCTGGCCCTCAGGTGGGGAGTGGGGAGGCTTAGGTAGGTGACCCGTTTCCTCTTCCAGCTGCCAGGAGGGGGGAGGAACCCTAGGCTACCAAGACTGAGTTGTAAACGTGCCTCATCATAGACGCCTTCCCACAGGAGAGCGTTGCGTCCGCACCCTCCCCGAGTCACTGCACACATCGCTCAAGGGCTGCATCGAAGCCACTTCCTGTGCCGGGGGTCAGGGCGAGGACTTAGGCCCCCGCTTTCACGGGACAGACCATCCGAATGGGGGAGACGGACACTTAACAAGTTAAAAAATAAGGAAAGAATGATTTTTTTTTAAGGAAAGAATATATTTTTTTAAAGTTTATTTTGAGAGACACAGAGAGCGTGAGCAGGGCAGGGGCAGAGAGAAAGGGGGACAGAATCGCAAGCAGGCTCCGGGTGGCACCGCATGCAGAGCCCGATGCGGGGCTCAAACCCACGAAACCGTGAGATCATGACCTGAGCTGAAATGGAGAGTCAGATGCTGAACCAAGTTGCCCAGGTGCCCCAGGAAAGAGTATGTTATATACTAAGGGCTAAACATTTTCTTAGCGGTAATGTGGGGGAAGGCTTGGTATGTGTGATAGGGAAGAGCCTTTCTGAACGCCTCTCCGAGTGGGTGTCCTGGAGCCAGGATTTGAAGGAGCTGGTCACATGTAGGGTGGGCAGAGCAGAGCAGGAGGCGGACCCAGCGCAAGCACTCATCCCGAGAGGGGCGCACAGGGATGCCTGCTAGACACAGAGGGGCAGGGGGGGGAGGCCAGTGCTGGACCAGGCATGGCGTCCTCGGTTGGAGGCTGCGTGTTATTCAGAGAGGTGAGACTTCATTAAAGGGTTTGGAGCAAGGGGGCTGGGGACACGGGACCACCTGTGTTCTTCAGGGACATGACGAGGTGACACGCCTCTGTGAATTGGCCCGAGAACCTCAGAGCCACTTACAACTTCTCTGGAAGCATGGCTTCTGACGTGTAAAAATGCTAACTTTTGGACCATCACAGCTTCGTAAATTGGGAATTAGCTGGATAGGTATTTCAGAATCAGTATAAATGAGACATCAAGAAAATCCAAGGATACAGATCGATCGGTTGGAAAGACAGCACTATTTGTGACAGGAGTTTGTGGTCACCGCTGGCTCCCCTGGGCAATGTTACAGCCCTGTCCCAGGTGCTGGAACTTCGGGGCCTTACCTTCACAGAAAGAGAACAGCTTTATTATTTTTTTAAATGTTTATTTATTTTTGAGAAACAGAGAGAGAGGGAGAGGGCACAAACACAAATGGGGCAGGGGCAGAGAGAGGGCAGACAAAGGATGGGAAGCAGGCTCGTGGAGACAGGAGAGAGCCTGGCGGGAGGGTTCAGACTCAGGAACCGCAAGATCACGACCTGAGTCAGTCTTGGAAATGGAACGGAGGCACCCAGGTGCCCCAGAAGAGAGCAACTTTAGACAGAGAGTCTAACCCCGTGAGGTGAGCTCTGAGTGTGTGACAGGCTCCAGTGTCGTTTTATTTGTACAGGTAGCACGTAAATCCACGGTGAAGAAGGGTGAGCTAGGGTCCTGCTGACCGTGGGACAGGGAAAGCGCACCGATTGGATGCCCCCTTGAAAATCCCAGGTAGCATTTAAAAAATTTTTTTAATGTTTTTATTTTTATTATTGAGAGACAGAGAGAGACAGAGCATGAGCAGGGGAGGGGCAGAGAGAGGGGGAGACACAGAATCAGAAGCAGGCTCCAGGCTCTGAGCTGTCAGCACAGAGCCTGGCACGGGGCTCAAACTCCCAAACCATGAGATTGTGGCCTGAACCAAAGTCGGAGGCTTGACCACCTGAGCCCCCCAGGTGCCCCCAGGTAGCGGTTGTTCTTAGATTGTCTGGTAGCATCTGCTTATGTTGTACCCAGATCTAATCCTTATCCAGTGAGTGGAATATCATATAAAGGACAGTGTGCCTTTTTAGCAGTTAAGAAACAAAATATTGGCTGCTAACACGGACTGTCTGAAGCATTGTTGTTTGACTTGTCATATGCCAGAGTAAAGTCTTAAAAATTTGATTGAAGAAGGCCCCTGAGCCTCTAAAACTATAATTGTGTAATAGCAGTTTCGACTGCCCCCCATATGGCGCCGCCTTGTTCAGGAAGGGTTCCCACAGCCATTAGGTGACGGAGTTGCTGTTTGAAGGCAGACAGCGGACTGAGCCTGTGAAGCTAGACACATCCAGTTAGGTGGTGGTGACGCATTGGGTGGGCTTGATGCTCGGAAAGGGCCATCTGGTTGGCACACAGGACGGGGGAGAGACTAGCTGGAAGTGAGTGAGGGAAGTATGAAGGGCCCCTCATTTAGCCTTGTCGGGAGTGCCGTGCTGGTTCCTATTTAACATCTGGCTCTCTGGGCGGCGGGGAGGGGGGGCGCGGGGGGGTGGGGTGGAGAGGAAGCTCTGATCTTTAAGTATTTGTTGATTCCCTTTCACGCCACCCACCTGAGGTCACCAAAAGTGGAATTGGGAAAAGACGCAGGAGGGGGTCAAGGCCAGCGCACAAAGTGATTGTGGGCTGATGTAAGAGTGCCGAGTCCTAAGTGTGCTGTTTCCTCCTCGTTTATATTCCCTAAAGAATACGAGGCGTTCTGTAAAGGTTTGTTGAAGGAATTAGTGATTCATTCCTCTTCCATCCTCCGACACAGTCACGGAAAATCTCTCTCAGGCAGAGAAAATGTTTACCGCTTGTGCAATCCTGCTTGGACCCAGCTGCGCTAATATTTGCAATTGATTAAGAACAGGGGAACACTGCAGTCTGCCCTTGCTGCGTGCGGGTTGCTGCTGTGTGAGATCTCTTGATCGACGGCACACCTCTCCAGGCTTTGAAGCTCCGCCCCGCCCCCCAACGAAAGCTTCCGCTAATCAACCTCCTGTTCAAGCTGATTTCTATTTTACAGACATGGGGTGACATTCTTTGCCATCCCTAAAACGTGATAAAGGTCTCTTTGGTTTCAAATGCCTGGGGTGGGGGAGGGTGGGCTACCCCTGCTGCATGGTGGCCATGGAGAGATCTGTCCCAGGGATGTCCTACAGAGAAGCCCATTGTGGCAGCGGTTTTTACTCCCAGCCTCTGTCCCCTCATGAGCAGATCAGTGGCAAGAGCCATTCAATTGTCTTCCTGAATCTTTTCACTGTACGTCTGTGTCCCAAGGAAGTACACTGGGTGCAAATGTCATAATTTTCATTTAAGGAAATAAAAATAGTATGGGGAAAATGAACAAGAAGAAGAAAGGATCATCTGTAGTCCTAGGACTCTAAAAAAATCCTGTTAGGTTTTATTTTGTAGCACTTTGGACAGATTTTCTTGGCAAAGTTACGGTCATTGTATATGATACGTGCAGTTTTGTATACTGGATCTCCCCCCCCCCCCACCATGGGCACTTCCCCGTGGTATATAAGCACTTTGCATTTTTTAATGCCTGCAAAATATTCTCATCTTTGGATTTTCCCATATCTATAATTACTATATTACTGAACATTGTTTTTTCATATAAATGCGAGTGACATATACCACTGTAATTTTTTCTAATTTGGGGATTGTTTGAGCAAAGCATATGAAATATGAGCTGCCGGTTTCCTGAGGACTGGACCCAGAATCATTTCCACCGTATACCCTGTTGGTCAAGCATCCAAGGAATCCAGCATTCAAGAGAGAGGAAGTGGGCCTCACTTTTCCTTGGGAAGAGCATCAAAGAATTTGGGGGTTTTATTTTAAAACTTTTAAAAAGAAAAAAGAAGGTTAACTTAATATTTATAAAATACGTATTGCCTCTCATTCGAGAAGATGCCTACGGTGAAGCTTTTGATCTGGCTTCTTCTAGAATCACAAACCAATGACATTTCTTCCTAAAAGGGGAGTAGTCCAGTGTCTGGTTGCTTGATGAATATCCTTCCTTGTGTAGAACAGCTTTCCAGTAAGCGGAGGCTCGTGCCTCTAGACGTAAGCACTCAACCGTTTTAACCAGTCGATAGAGTAACTACAGCCGTGGTCTTGGAATTATGCAAAGCTTTTCTCAGTCCTGGCTCCTGGTCCCAGCCTCACCATTTACTAACCGTGACCTTGGGCAAGTTTCTTAACCTCTCGCTTTATCAGTAAAATGGGGATAGTAACACTTACTTTATAGGTTTGTTTTATAGATCAAATATGGTAGCCACACTAAATATTTAGTTCAGTGAATGGCGCATTGTAAGGCCTCAGAAAGTAGTGAACAGCAGTAATACATAAGTTAAACACTGCCTCGAGCAGTACACAATGGGTCCCTCTTGAGTGAAAGCACGTTAGCCACCTGTGGGCTGATCCTTGTGAATGTCTCGATCGCCGGTCCTGACCTGTATGGAGGATACGCATCACGTGCAGGCCGTCCGTTCCGTCCAGGCGGTGGCCTTGGCCAGGGATGGGTGCAGAATTGCCCGCTGCATTCCAGGCTGGTCAGGTCTAGATGGTCTGTGTGTTCTTTCTGTTTGGGATAGAGCCATGAGAGTTGTGCGTTTGATTCGCAGTGTTGTGACCCTTCCCAGGATTGCTTTAACCCAAGCGAGCATGCGTATAATGTCGCAGACCTGTGTGGAGTGAAAGTATTTACCTCTTTTGGGGAAGTGAGGGTGTCTGCCCAACGCATCTTTCACTGAGCTGAGTATCCACAAGAGGAAGTTCAGGTTCAGGACATACACGTGTCTCTCGTCCAAGTGGTTTGTTTTTAATCTTATGAGCATGGTGCTCTTGTCAATGATCATATTTCCATCTCTGATATACCCATTTGGAGGTAAAATTAGAGCTCATCTCTAACAAGTATGTGGAACCCTCTGGAACACGCATTCACATCTTCTTCCTCTGGGATTTCTTATTTTCCTTCCCATCAGGTTAGTAGTTCCCTGCCCCCCGCCCCCGCCCCACTCCTGCCCCACGGCCACCCACGTAGGCTGTGTGCTCAGGCATCCTGCTGAGGGAGGAGGACTCCATCCCTGGCTCTCACTCCGAGCTGTGGGGCCGTGTGTCCGGGATGGAGGTGCATCATATTGTTCAAACACCTCTTGTTTTCTGTGTGCTTCTAGCAATAACCTAAGTCCTTTGTAAGCTGGAGGGAGACACAGTTGTCAAGTGAGTGACCTCTGCCGCACACAAATTAGCGATACACACATATAAGAAGAAACAGAAAATTAAGAGCTCCACCCGCCTCGTTTTTAACTTGGACTAGGAGACAAAAAGCGATTCAGTTCTAGAGGAGGCAAGTCAAGGGCCAGGGCCAGGGCGAAAGGAACACAATGCCTCAGTATTGTGTTTGAGAAAATAGGGCATCGGCTGGCCCTACTGAAAGAAAGGTTGCTTTGAAAATCAGTAATTTTCTTCAGCAGACTTCGCTTTCAACTAAAATCCAGGGATTTCAGTTTGTTTCTGGGGCTGCCTGGCCCCTTGGCGACCCGGTAGGAATGGCTAACAGAAACTGGCCGAGGCTCAAGAGGAAAGACCTCCAGGCAGACAGGAGTTAAAGCTGTTTTTCTTTTCTTTTCTTTCTTTTCCCCCGCGGTTCTTGTGAAACCACCAGTAAACCCCAAATGGGAAAATAAAAATGACCTCCTGGGGACTTGCTGGCTTCTGGCTCGTAGGCCAGAGTAATGTTCCGTCATTGAGTGTCTTCTGTGAGTGAGGGGAAGTCTGGCACTGCGGCCCTACCCCTGATCTGCCCTGGCCTGTGATTTTCCTAATTTCCTTTCCTCCCCTCGTTCCTCCACGGCCTCTCGAATCCGTGTGCTCCCCTCAGACCTTGATGCAGGGAGCTGCCTGCTCTCACCCGCACGGCCCGCCGTCGCCTTGAGTCCCACGCTGGCAGAACCTGCTCTTAGGAACATGTGGCACGACCTCTAGGTCACAGAGTGTTCTGATGCAGAAGTTGGGAAACAGCGGGGTAGAGAGTGTCCCAGATGTCCCTGGAAGAAAGCGCAAGTGAGGTGGTGGTCAGGAGGACAGGTGTGTGACCGGGCTTCATAGGGACGAGCTAATCCCCTCGTTAGGGACACAGATGAAGTAACTATCTTGGAAGGAGCCTTCTGTGAACCTTCCAAGCCAGACCAAGCTCTCTTCCCTACTTCAGCCAAGTGTTTGCGGGGTTGGCCTGCCCAGGGTGTGATTGTCACCCGCTGAGTAAAGGCCACCAATGCTGTTAAGGATGTTGCCCTAGGCTTTAGCAGGACTGGGGGAGGAATTGCCACATGCTGAGTTTTTGCCTTGGAAGGGAGGACTGCCATCGTGAGTGTCTGACGTGGAAGAGGTTAGGGAAAGACTCGATCCCCCAAATGTCCCTTCTCCCTGGCAGCTGACTTAGGAAGCGTCACTGCATCGCAAGGGTGGAGACTGGTGCTCCGGAGTCGGGCACCCACCTACATGTGGTGGTGCCCAAGGAGTGTCACATCGTCATCCCCAGTGTGATGTGGCCCCCTGGCCAGCTGTGAACAGAACAGAAAGCTGTGCACAGATATTGCTCTGTGACTCAGGCAGTGGCCTCTCCTGGTGGTGTTTTAGTTGAAACGTAGGTAAATGCCTTGTTTGGAAAAGAAAACAAACCCATCTATCAGTGGAGCATCTTCCTACTATGCCTATAAAAATTATATTAACTCCATTTTCAGATGGGGAAGAGATTGTAAGTGAGTTTCTGTTTTTCTGGACATCACCGGTGTCTACTTCTTAGAGTATATCTCTTCCTCTGGGAGGATCACAAACTATGTGGCCTGTGTCTGTTTAAATATGGGTCCCTTTATGCTAGAAGTTCACGGAGTATTTCTGAAGTGGCTTGTAGCATAAGTGGCCGAGAAATTTCCTTTCAAAGCCATTGGACTGAACATGGATTGTACATAGTCATCGTTTCTCCATTCAGAAGTATTTTGGACACTTCCTCTTAGAAGCATATTTGTTTTTGCCAAGGAATATTTCGAGATGTAGATTTCGTTATAAAAGGAACACACATGAGGCGCCTGGGTGGCTCAGCCGGTTAAGCCTCTGACTTCAGCGCAGGTCATGATCTCATGGTTCATGGGTTCGAGTCCCGCGTCGGGCTCTGTCCTGACAGCTCAGAGCCTGGAGCCTGTCTTCGGATTCTGTGTCTCCCTCTTTCTCTCTGACCCTCCCCTGCTCATGATGTCCCTCTCTCTCTCTCAAAAATAGATAAAACATTAAAAAAAATTTTTTAAATAAATAAAAGGAACACACATGTAGATAAATTATAAACCTAGAATGAACCTACTGGCTTGCTCACACAGGAAGAGATTTGCTCCGGGAAGTAAGACGCAGCAAGCATTGGCACCAGCCAGAAGAGAATGACAGTTCGTTCGCATTTGAGGCACAGCCGAGGGAAGGCGGGGAGCTGTCAGGTTATAAGGCAAGTGCTAGGGTTTGATGGCACATGGCTTTGTTCTCTCATGTCAGCTCCTGTGCACTGGAAGTGGTGCCTGGAGTTTTGATAAGGGCTGGGAATCCTGGTCAAGAACATTTCGGAAAGAGTGTTACGCCAGATCAGTGTGGTCTGTCGTGCTTGGGGAGGGCGGAGCGGTTGTGCAGGTGAAGCACAGGGTGTCAGGGTGTGGGTGGGGAGTACGGGCCCAGCAATGGTCTTTATTAATTTAGATAAATTTTGAAAGACTCCAAGAGCCTTCAAGGCTATCGATGGCACGTTGCCTTTTTCCTTCCCGTCAGTTAACGATGTTCTAAAGCTTGAGAACTTAGCAGCTTTACCTGGGAAAACCCTGAGGGGGAGATGTCTCTTTGCTAAAACCCGGATAAACTTCTAGAGCAAGGTCTATTTCAAGATCAGAAGGAAACCTTTCTCACTGTGATTCTTCAGTCAAATCCGGCTGCGGTGACAGCGTCACCAGTACCCTGCTAAGAACTTGTGTGCTTGTATTTCATTTCTTACTAACAGCAGGACTCTCTCGCATCTAACTGCGGTCCGGTGGCCTGGGGAGGCTGGGCAGTTGGAGCCACCAAGACCTGGGGTTTGATCCTGGTGCTGCCACTTCTTGGCTGTGTCAGCTTTCACATCTGGAAAATGGGGGCACCTTACCCACCTTATTAGATTGAAGTGAGGATTAGAGAGAATGTAATAAAACTCCTCATCGCAGTTGCTAGCCCTCGGTACATGCCCGATACATGGGAGGTGTTCTGGTAGCACCCGGTTAGCTGCACAGCACCCGGTTAGCTGGCGGAGCTCATCAGTGGCTTCCATCATTGCTGCGTAGCCGCGTGGCTCAGGCCTGTGGCGCCCTGCACCTAGCAGCCTAGTGCAGCTCACAGGTCATGTCCACACTGCAGCCTGGTTTTGTAGGTCAGAACACAACCATGCTCTGTCTTTCACAAGTTGTCTTTGGCCCCCGTGCTCAGTGACTGGGTTGCTATCAGGGCCCTTTACAGAAGACGTTTGTCTGCTCTACTGTGGAATTGCTTCCATCATTTGAGTTGTGTTCTTAGCAAGTCAGTGTGTCTGTTCTCCAGTCTCTTAATGCTATTGTAATTGCATAATTGTTTAATTACAAATGATGTACGTTGATGAAATAAAGATCAAAGGACTATTGTAGGAGATTCTGCCAGCTGTTTCCAAATACCCAGTTTCCCTTCCTCTGGTAATAGCATCCTAGGTTTTAGCTGAATGATGACCTCCAGTCACTGAATTACGTTTCCTAGGCTCTCTTGCAGCTATGTATGGCCATGTAGCTATGTTCCAGCCAGCAGGAGGTGGGCGGAAGCCTCGCCTGCCTCTGTCAGCATGGCCTATAGGAAATGAGTGCCCTCCACTCCCCTTCCCCCTTCCTGCTGGCTACAATGTGGGTGGCGTGGCGGGAGCTGAGTTAACAGTCTTGGGCCATGCGGTGAAGTGCAATGTTGAGAGTCTCTGAGCAAAAAAGCTACAATGCGTTTGGGTCTCTCCAATGTCACGGAGATCCCACATCAGCCCCGGACCGCCATGCTCTGCTGTATATGAGGGAGAAACGAAATTGCTCTCGTTGAAACCTCTGTCATTTTGACATTTGATAGAATAGGTGAACTTACATCCCGATACATAACCTATGAAAACTAAGCTGAATGCATATGAGAGAGGAAGAGAAGTTGCCTTTTTTAAAAAGTGGACAAATAAGGAAAGGTGGATGGAGTTTGGGCAAAGAAGTGTGGAATGATCCTTTGTGTGACCTATTTGAGTTGTCATTAAATGTTTGATCCTCTTTCAATAAGTGAACTGAGGGACGCCTGGGGGGCGCAGTCAGTTAAAGTGTCCGACTCGGGCTCAGGTCATGATCTCATAGTTTGTGACTTGGAGCCCCATGTCGGGCTCTGTTCTGACAGCTCAGAGCCTGGAGCCTGCTTCAGATTCTATATCTCCTTCTCTCTGTGCCTCCTCCACTCGTGCTCTGTCTCTGTCTTTCAAAAATAAATCAATGTTAAAAAAAAATTTTTTTAAAGTAAGTGAAACGAGAAATCATGGTTTGTTCATAGGGGTGTGTTTTATGCAAGAACATCAATCTTTGTTCCAAGCCCTGATTAATTTGGCAATTTTGTAACTCCCCCAGCACAGATAGGTAAGCTCATATTTACTGGACTGAGTTGAATGTCCCAAGAGTGTTCTACCTGGTGTGTTAATCCCCAGCGAGCATTCGAGCTATACCCCGAGTCTAAGAATAGTCAAACCAATTGCATGCTAATATGGTTTAGAATTAATATGTAACCTATACCATCCTAGAGAAGGGAAGGAAGAAGTTACCTAATCCTGAAAGAGCAGCTTAAAAGTGACCACTGTTTGCAATACATAAGGACTGGATATGGTAGCCTTTTTAAACACGATGATCCAAATCTGACAAAGGAGGGTTTAAACACTCCCGGGTAATTAGGCCCTGAGGTTTACAGCACACACTGATTTTGGTAAATTTGCCTTTACATTCTTCTTCTTCTTCCTCTTCTTCTTCTTCTTCTTCTTCTTCTTCTTCTTCTTCTTCTTCTTCTTCTTCTTCTTCAAACTTAAGTATTTTTTAAAAATGTTTGTTTATCATTGAGAGACAGAGCATGATCATGGTAGGGGCAGACAGAGAGAGGGAGACACAGATTCTGAGGCAGGCTCCAGGCTCTGAGCTGTCAGCACAGAGCCTGATATGGGGCTCGAACCCACAATCCGTAAGACCGTGAGATCATGACCTGAGCTGATATCAGACGCTCAACTGACTGAGCCACCCAGGTGCCCCTCTTTTTTTTTTTTTTAACATTTATTCATTTTTGAGAAAGACCAAGTGTGAGCAGGGGACGGGTAGAGAGAGACGGAGACACAGAATCTGAAGCAGATTCCAGGCTCTGAGCTGTAGCCCAGAGCCTGACACAGGGCTTGAACTCAGAAACCACAAGATCATGCCTTGAGTCGAAGTCAGACGCTCAACTGACTGAGTCACCCAGGCGCCCCTGCTGTTACACTCTATCCGCGTCTCTGGATTCTCCAACAACAGGTTTCCAATGAAATCATAGTTTCCTGCCTGGCCCAAACATAGAATTTCTGGTTGTATGTTTTACTGACTCTGTAAAAGAAATTGAAGGCTGTAGTATGTGAGTCACCCTCACAGATCAAGCTGCTGAGTCTGCAGAAGGCAGGCCGGCCGGGCATCTGAGCTCCTGGAAATCAGGGAGTCACTGTAAAGGAAGGATGAATGTTCCTTAAAAGACTTTAAGTTTCTCCATTGCAAGACCATAAACATTTAACATTTCCTCACAGCCTCAGAACATGGAACCAGACTGGACCTTTCTCAGCTTCTTAGAAGGCCTGTTTGCTGGGTAGCCTTTGTGGTCTGCCTCAAATAGTCCTCTCTCGAGTCAATACAGATTTCTGACTATCCTCGTCATGTGAGAACGTAAATAAGCCGTAGAGGACTTACTCAGTTTTTGTGAATGAACAGACACCTTCTGGAGTTTCAAGTCCTTGAACAGAGGTGTTGGTTATCCCTTCCAACAGTATTCCAGCCAGCGTCCACGGACCCTTGGATTTCCTGAGGTGTTTCCAAGCTGTCGTGATCCGCAAAGAAATCCCGAGAAACCCGAGTTCTTCCGTAGTGTAGTCGGGCCTCCCGGGGGCCTCTGTGGTCACCCCGTGTCGTTATATCCCTGCATTCTTCAGCACAAGTTGTTAAAGGAATGCCAATTTCATGTGTTCTTGTGATTCTGAAGAGTTGATTCATAACAGAATTGGCAGAGTTGATTCATTCCTGGCCATTCTGGCTGTATATTCAGAGTGAACTTAATTCTTACATGAGCCTAACCATAGACTTGGCATCTGAGGGGTCTGCCGACTATGATACATAGAGAGACCACCCAGACCATATTGGGTCTGGATAGTTTTGCTACAGATGACATGGATTAGAAGGTAAAGGCCTGTTTTGTTTATAACACAAGGAACAATGGCACATATCTTTCTTTAAAAACATTAGTTTCTATAGAGCCCAACATTTTGATGAGCCATTTTTCCCCATTTCTTGAAAATTCATTATGGTAACATGAGCTAGAAAATAATAGAATGTGCATGCATGATAGATTCAGTTCTGGTGAAAATACAGAAAACATAGAGTATCTTTCAAGGCAGTGACTGGAGCATGTATCTATCTCTGTGTCTTTCATTGCATGTTTCTTTAAAATAGTCCATGCGTTGTTCGTAGTAGCAGGTGATTTTCTTTGGCCATCTGGCTCCATCACTTCCGTCTGGGCTGTGGGGAGGTCCCTGAGGACTCATCCCCTTTATGGCTCTCACCTAAGGGTATGAGCTCCCAAGGAGGCCAGCATGAAATGTTTAGCACCACTTAATTGATCTCGTTAGCTGGGTGGAGACCGCCTTTGGAATGTCCAGGCCCAGTTACATGCTACCTGTTACATTTTGTCCTTGTGGTTCTGGAGAGTTCTCCCATAGGAAAAGCAAATTGAGGTTGATCCAAGAGCTGTTTCATCTTACTAAAGGATCTTCTGAAGTCTACTTCACATGCATATTATAAAGTACAAGCAGAAAATGGAATAATCATAAAAAAAAGAAAATGGAGCAATAGTCAACTATGTCATACCTCTTGCTGACCAGCACCTCCAGGGAACAGTGACCTGGAGTGAGAGCAGGCACGGATATAACCCCATGCCAGAGGGGTCTGTGCTACGTGTGAACACACACATCACTTTACTGTGACATCTGATGTCGTGAAGGTGACATCCTAGACATGGCGAGGATACTGGGCAAGCAGACAGTCTCCAGCCTGCTGGCTGGGCAGTTAACCCACGGGTAAGATGCGCGTGGCCGCCATCAGCTTCTCCTGAACACCAGGCAGAAACTTGAACTCGGGAGGTGGCGGTGAGTGTCTGCAGTAGGTAAAAATGAAGGAGGACAGAGTAGACGGGTGGGCAGGTCGCCGGCAAAATGAGGTGCAGCCCCCATCAATCAAATCGCATTTATTTGCACTGAATTACATTTCCCGAGAGAATAGCAGTTTTTAAAAATGAGGTTTCCTGAGCAAATTAATAATGTGAGTGAAAACGAAGTATTGGAGGAACTCTTTAAATAGCTGTTTTGGGGAACGCTTGAAATTTTTATACATAAAACACACAAAGACTGTTATCTGATGGCTGTTCATTTAGAAAATACATCACAGGACAACTCCTTTTCAGTTCATTATTTTCCGAATTCCTATGCTCGTTCAGGTGTATGAGAAAGTAGGGGAAATGCATTCCCATAGAAACGCTCTCTAAATCAGACAGGTTGGATGAATTCATTTTTACAATTTGGTTTTTCGAGAGGACCCGTCAGTAGGAGAAATAACTTCTTTGGAATTTGTTCTCACTCCATACCGCCAGCCACGGCACAGCCTCCCTGGGCACAGGCGTTTCCAGAATAACACGTTTTGTGCACCGTCTCCACTGCTGCTTTTTCTCTAACACATCCCTTTGCCTCACAGTCGTTCTTTCCAGATCCAGCAGCGTGTCGGGAGGGTAACCTCTACCACCCTCTTCCTGGTGTGTGCCTTCCGCACCCCCAAACACATACCCGTCGTCCGTGCACGCTGTTGCTGAGGCCCACGTCGTACTGATCTACCATGAACACACGTAGCAGGCACACAGCAGCTCATTCTCAAAATCTGCTTTGGGGGGAAGCGGATGGCAAGTGTGGCAGGCAGTCACACATCATCATGAGGGGCGCCTGGGCGGCTCTGTCGGTTGGACATCCGACTCGATTTCGGCTCAGGTCATGATTTCACGATTCATGAACTTGAGCCCAGTGTCAGGGTCTGCACTGACAGCATGGAGCCTGCTTGGGATTCTCTCTCCCCCATGCTCTCTCTGCCCCTAACCCCCTCCTGCTCAAAATAAACATTTTTTAAAAAGATGATAATGAGATTTTTGGGGTGCCTGGCTGGCTCAGTTGGAAGAACATACGACTCTTGATCTCGAGGTCATGAGTTTAAGCCCCACATGAGGTGTAGAGATTACTTAAATAAAAAAAAAAAAAGGCATCCTAATGAGATTCTTTTTCTATGTATGACTGATAAGAACGATCCTTTTGCTAAGTGGCTCTAAAAGCCACTGATGTCATTCATTGGCTGGTTTAAAAATGAAGGTAGGTGAAAGATGTATTTTTGTAAAAGACTGAGGTGGGGGGGCATTTCATGGGCGCCCCGCTGGGTAAGCATCTAGCTTCCACTCATGGTTCGTGGGTTCGAGCCCCGCATCAGGCGCTCTGCCGTCAGTGCAGAGCCTGCTTCAGATCCTCTATCCCCCTTTCTCTCTGCCTCTCCCCCACTCTTTCTCAAAAATAAATAAACATTAAAAAATAATAGGACTGAGGTGGGGCTGTGGCTCATAATGTGAACAAATATCTCAGTGAGGCCGCTCCAGGGTCGCCCCTTCCAGGGTAGGCCCCCTTATCACAAGGACTGCCAACAAATTCCCCAAGCAACATCAATTTTAATCGGCCTTTATAATAAACACGCTCGTACAGAACTTGCTCATTCAGTCTGTTTGGCTTGTACGCACGTATTCAGGCCCAGGGCTGCGCGTGAGGTCTCTAGAAAACAAAATTAGCAACTCTACTGTGAATGACCGTCTTTGCACTGTAAGAAACACGTTCCTGAGTATTGTCACAGAAATTCTGGCTTCCTGTGACTCTGCCACAAGTGAAAGAAACAGAAGGGACGTTAATTTTTGCCTCCAACCACAGAAAATTCCCGATTGTACTTCACTGGAAATTGTGAGTCATGAGTAGAATGCAAAGAAAGGCTTATATCTGAATTAACAAACTCGCCTCTCCGTCACAATTTCTGTTTTCCTTGAGGAATGTTTCTTTAATCTCAGATATTATTCGCCCTTTAGGAATAAGGTAGAGACCTTTTCTTCCCTCGGGGGTAGTGATCGAAGCAAATCTTGGCATTCACGAAGGGAAGCGTGTTTAATCCCTGCCTGTGTCAAGTAGGTGCTTGTTCTGAGCTAGTACTGGAATTTAAACTGTTCCTGGCCAGGCTGCTGAAAGTCTGCTTGTTGAAAAGTTAACAAAATTGAAAACCCTGAAAAATAACGTCTGACTGGTGTCTGTTCATAGAAACCGTGTGATGATGGTTGAGCGCCAGCCTTCCAGATTAGCCCTGGTGGTCTCTGCACCCGGGGACGAGGGAGCGCTTAGATTGGTGGGGGCGGGGAATGCCTGGGCAGCTTGGGTCATGATCTCATGAGTTGGAGCCCTGGGTCAGGCTCTGTGCTGACAGTGCGGAGCCTGCTTGGGATTCTCTCTCTGCCTGCCTCTTTCACTCTCTCTTTCTCTCAAAAATAAATAAATAAACATTAAAAAAAGATTGGGGTGCCTGGGTGACTCGGTCCGTTGACCGTCAGACTTCGGCTCAGGTCATGATCTCAGGGTTCGTGGGTTCAAGCCCCATGTCGGGCTCTGTGCTGACCACTAGCTCAGAGCCTGGAGCCTGCTTCGGATTCTGTGTCTCCTTCTCTCTTTCTGTCCCTCCCCCATTCACGCTCTGTCTCTGTCTCTCAAAAATAAATTTTAAAAAATTAAAAAAAAAAAAAAAAAAAGATTGACCTGGAAGGGGAAAGGGGCGTTTTCACCAAGTGACTGATCTCTGACTCGTTTGAAACTTGGAATAAAAAGAGAGCCTCAAATAGAACACCATGCTGCCCCAAGGAAAGTGAGGTTCAGCCTCTGGGGCCACAAGAAGCTGGCACTCCGGTGGCGCCTCCTGGTCCCTGGCGTCTTGAGGTGTTGCTCACGTGGCTAATTGGTCTGAGAAAGTCAAGGTTTCAAGCTGAGTGCTAGGTAATTTCTTAATCTGGTGTTTGCTTTTTTAATCCTCCAGTTGACACATCTTATTTGCTTTGTCATGGCTCTAATTCTGTGAGTGTTGGTGCAGAGAAACGGATCTCTGTTTTTATTTTGTTTCTCTGCCTACACACGCTCACGTGAACACGCATGCACACGGAGGACCGTATTATGTATCCACGGGATTAAGAGAAATTCTAACACGTTGCACTGAGAAATGTTAAAATCCGTAACTGGATATTGACTGACCTTTCTAAGAAAAATTCGACAGGAATTAACATCAGCAGATGTTCTCTACCAGCAGAGAGCATGGGGCCGTTAGTCACTAGCCGAGAATGAAAAGCCATGTAGGGCTCCGAGCCAAGGCGTATTTATAGGTGTGATGGGAGAGGCAGCCATATGTCACGGACACTAGGGGACAATTTAGGCTCTAACTGATCCCTTTCTTATACGTTTGCCAGTAAGGGGTATTGCCATAGTTAACTTTCTGAAAACCATTGTTTGGCTTCCATTTGTAACTCCCATGGATAAAACTAAAATCAAATAGTGAGACATAATGTATATCCTCCAGAGGCAGTGTGACAGAATCCTTCTAGACATCTATGGAGATGGGTATTGCCGTGCGAGTTCCTGGAGACGTGGAAAATCTCAAACGTGATCGGAAGTGTGTGTGTGCGTGGGGGGGAAGCAACAACGTCTGAAAATGTTCTCCAGTGAAGTGAGGTTGCCCAGCAACAACAGAAGAGGGACCCTTTTCCTCTGTCGCCTGTGAAGGTAGGCTATTTGTTGGTCTTCGCATCCGGCCCGCGCTGGCCCAGGCCTGGCCTCCCTGGGTGCCACGATGCTCTCGAGTCCCGTGAGGGTCATGTCTGCGGAAGGTGCTCATGGCTTCAGGGAGCCCCATCGAGAAGTCTAACACGAGGACCCACGTTTTACCAGCAGGAATCCCACACACACACACCACCCACTTCCAGGTTAGAATGCTTCTTGGAAGAAATGCGACATACCTTCCCCAGCTGCCTAATTTTGAAGACAGTTTGCAAGAACCGTCCATCGCAAAAACAATGGACTTCTCCGCTTGCAAGAAAAAGAATCAAAACCCTATAAATGAAAGTTGGTTTCCAAATGTTTAGGGCGTTTTGTCTATTACTTTGTATATTTCTATGTGTCTGAGGGGATAGGTGCTCATTGCTGCTGCTCTCGCAGGTATAGAAGCACTCAGATACGTCAGTAAGAACATGGTGTCCCTGAATAGCCACCACTAACTACATTTGATAATCATTTTGATACTCGTTTATGGCTTACACCTATTCATTCAGTGTTTTATGTCCTCATAGATGGCAAGCTCTGTTAGCTGCTGAAGACAGGGCCGTGCCCGTGAATTCCTTTACGGAATTGAAAGTCTAATGGGGAAGTCAACCTGACAAACATAAATTACGATTGAAAATCGCTACCAGAGACCCTTCTCGTTCAAGAAGATGCCATCGCGGTCAGCGACAGGCTCTGACAGGTTGCTATCCCCTCTCCACCTGCTGGCTCTTGGGCACACTGGGAGGTCCTCCAGTCCCAAGTCCCGGGTGTGGTGCTGATGGGCGCTGAGCCGGGGCTCAGGTGGAGAGGACCCCGTGAGAAAATGCACAGAGCGTCTGGCCCAGGAAGGCGCGGCACACGGTAACCGCGGTCATGGGCGTCATTGCTACACGCGGTGGAATCACTTTCTGGGACCTGAACTAGAAACGGCTCAAGTGCTGGAGCCAGAAGACAGGCATCTAAACCCCCTGGTCCACAGTTTCACCTGGGCACAGAGCTGCATTTCAGAATTATTTCCGCAACTTGGCACTTAGGGGTTCCGGACCCTTCCCTTGGTACTGCTCTACTGTTATTTCCTCCTCGTCTTTGCAATGACCCCCATCTTCCGGTCCAGGGTGTTCTTCCTGCGTACACAGCACATTATGTGCATTCTCGGCTTCATTTACTAGTGGCCTCTTCCACTGGGGCTTTAGTCCTGTGACCTTGAGCAAGGGAGTTAATGTGTCTAGGCCTCAGTTTCCCCTGCTGGAAGACAGGAATGATAAATGTCCCCTCCCACACAGGTTGCCTGTAAGGACTGAATACGATAGTAAGTTTACAACGTGTAGAACAGTGCCTCGCCCCTGGGATTAGCTTTTCTTCCTATTTCGCGTTCCCTACAACCCCCTCCACTTTAAGTAAGAAACTGGCTTGCCTTGAATTATTCACTCTGACTGCCTCCTCCCCATTTTCCTAAACATTGTCACCTGAATAAAACTGTGTCATACTGAACTCTGTAATCTCACTTTACAACTCTTTTTAAATCGTTGTTTCTGCCTTATAATTTGAAATCTAGCCTACTTCACCACGGTTCCTACTGAAAAATATAGCACTTATGTTGTGTTGGAAATGCCAGCAACCACACTGAAGCCATCTTAAGGCAAAGGGAGTTGGCTTCCACAGAGGAATGTCCCCGGATGGCTTTGCTTCGGGCCTTTCTCTTGGGCCTGACAGAATCAAGAACGAAACCAGACCGCGGGGAAACACTCGTGTTCTCTGCCCCCACACCGGCTCCGTGTCCCTTCTCCCTCTCTCCACCCACCCCGGTGGCCTTGCCTGTGTCTGATTGCTAACGACCTCCTCAAATCTAAAGCTGCAGAAATATGAGAAAGGATTTGAGGTTTGAGATATTTAAAAATCTCTCTGTATTTTTTTTTGCTTTGGAAAAACAACTTACAGTTATAAAAATATTTTGACTTATCTTCCACAGTATATGCTAAAAAGATCCTTTGTCCTGTAAAGGACGCACCAATGAAAAGGCAATCTTAGACTCCCCCTGCACACCCAGTCTCCCACCGGCTTGTAAGTTCTCTTGTTTCTCCCCTCCCCCCATAGCCCTAGATACAAATACGTGTCATTTCATAAAGGTGAGTTTTCTGTGTCGTGAGTGTGTGTGAGTGTGTGTGTGTGTGTGCGTGTGTGTGTGATTATTTTGGGGTCCCATGTAAACCCTCACTTACTGGTTGGAGCTGTGCCTTAGCATCACTAAAACTCAAACTCTGGAGCCAGGAACGGCGCCTGACAGTCCGTCCGCTGTACTCCGTGCGTGTTTAGGGAAATGACCAGAAGGGAAATGGTACAGAGCAAGGTTACGTGGGCTCTGCCAAGGATGCATTTGTTCAGCGTTATGTTTTCTGGTGCTCAGAGACTCTTGGGGCAGAAGAGATGAAACAGGCTGCGAGCTCATGCTCTTACTGAATTACAATCTATTTTTAAAGAGCACAGGCGTGTCACATTTCTGTCTTCTAGAACCCCCTAACGGAGGAGCCTGTGTGCTGCATTCGGAAATTAAATTTCATCTCTGTGGCCATTAAACTCTACAGAGACAAATTTGACTTTTAATATAAAATGTAGACATTTTTTATTGATATATATATATATATATATATATATGTATATTTTTTTTTTTTTTAAGAAAAAGGTGCCCAGCACTTTAAAAGCCAGGTATAAAGTAACATAAAATCTTTCAGACCCAGTTTGACCACGTGAGTTGTTTGGCTCTTAATGTAAACCACTTTATATTCTTACAAATGACACAGTGAGATTACTTTAAGTCAGTTTGATTTTTTTTGGAGCCTGCTTTTAACATTTTTATGATCAGAGCAGCATTTAGAGAGGACTGATTATTCTGCTACTGAGGCAAGATGCTTCCGAGTATTCTTCCTGATGTCTGCGACTTCTGAGGTTTTCTGTGATCCGGGACCCAGGACCCCGCTCCCCTTACCCCCTCTGATGGGTTGTTCCTGACCCCCAGGCTCATCACACATGAGAACCATAGCCCTCGGCTGAAGACCAGGACCCGCGCCCCTGGCCAGTGTTCTCTCTGCAGGCTGGACTCCCCCACACTCTCTCTTGCCATCTCCAGCCTCTGTGGTCTTCAGTTTGGACCCTGAGTGCTGTCTCCTCAGCTCACAAGTCCCTGGGATGCACCGGGTGCCCTTCCCAGCTCTGTGGCCTGGAAACTCAAGGCAGCGGGCCGGACGATCACAGGACTCCCTGTCTTGCAGAGATCAACATCCTTCCTTGCAAAATGCCCAGGATCTTGAAAATCATCGTATATTTTGTTTATTTCCTTCCTCCCCCCCTCCTTTCCCTCCTCCCCTCCTTCCTTCCTGTTTTGTTGTTGTTTCAGATAGGAGAGCAGGGTGGATCCCCAGTATTTCATCTTGCCTAAAGCAAATTCTCCTCTTGTTTCTGTTTTTGAACCAGTATTTCTGTGTTGCTTTCTCACGGGGTGTTTCTAGCAGTGATGCTTGGGATTAGATGTAGCTGCCTCTGAACCACTTAGGACACTTACTAAAAATGCAGATTTCAGAGCTTTTTACCCCGGGCCTGCTATTTAAACATGCCCTGAGGGGGGGGGGTGTCACACACACACACACACACACACACACACACACACACACACTCAGTGTGGGAACTGCCTAAAGGGATTAATTTGGCCAGATTCCCTCCTGTGCATACTTAATAGTATTCTAATAGGGATAGGGAGGTAGAAAGATGGATATTGGCTGTACATTCTGCAAGGAAGCTTCAGGCCCCTTCTGTGGCAAAGCGAGGCTGCTCCTCTAAGGAACCATCATCTTCCTCAGTTTTATTCACTTTAGACTTTTGCAGGCAGGAAAAACCATAAATTCTTCAGCTGCTGAAAAAGCATTTCACCTGACTTAGGGTTCTATGGCAAATAATTGCTTACCTTGACCATGCAGAATGTCCTTTGTTAAAAATCTGCCCTTTCATTTTTGTTACTTAGAAGGAGATGGTCATTAACTGGAATCTGCCAGAGTCTTAGGTTGGGCACCTTTTTTTGAAAGCACTGCACGTCTGCAGATCCTTGGGCAAAGCCCATTTGAGAGCCACGAGGGGCCAGGGAAAGCACTTGAGCTGGATTCACCCAAGAGGAGGGGACGCTGGGGAGAGCGGTCATGAGGGGGACTCTCAACTGATCCTTATCTTGTGGCCAGAGTGTGCAGCAGGGTCACTCCTTAAGGAGGGGCATGAGTGTCAGAGAAAGCTGGAAAAAAGTTGGGGATCGGGGGTGGGGGGTGGGGAGGAAGGTCCAAGGAAACCATACTGGAAAGTGCATGTTCTCTCTCAAACTAAAGAGGGAAGAGATAACCCCTGGCATATCATACTGAAGCCATTAGTCACTAATTTTCTCCCTCAGATGAGCTCCGATCTTAGAAGACTTATACGCTTTGGTTAAGAATTCAATAAAGCCCCAAATTGTGTTTAAGCCTTCATTTGTGTTAGTTGCATGCTGGTCGCACCAAGGATGGTGGGAAGACAGCCACACGCCATGTACAAGATGGGCTTCCCCAGCATCATCCAGTATTCACAGGAGAGCCTTTCTCTGGCCATGTGTTTTCCAGACGAGGCTCGCCAGGAAAACCTAGAGTTTCATTGTGTAGCAACTCTGTGTGTACGTGTATATCCTCTGTATTCAAACATCCGCCAGCCACCGAGCGTGAATCTGAGTCTGCTAAGTGTTTGGATTCTGCGCAGGAAGCGCTCTGTTTTCCTGGAAAGGGTGGGTCCTAACGATGCCATGTCACACCTCATTCCTCTCCACTCTGGAAAAGAGTGGGGGGGGGGCACATAGAATGTTCCTCCTTGTTCTAAATTACGTGGAGTCTCTTCAAGGGAGGTCACTGGATTTATCCATTCTTTGAAGAGGGCACATGTTTTAAAGGAAGGAGAACTCCTGGACCTCAGTCAGGAGTCTTGGCCACAGGTCATGGCTCTGCCCTGAACTAGCTGAGAAAACTTGGGCTTCACTTTCCTCATCTGCAAAATAAGACTTTGAGAAGCTGACCTCAAATGTCTGTTTCATTCTAAAATTTATCACTATATTAGATATTATTTGATTGTATAGTATGTGGCTGTGTTCCCTAAACTGAAGTTTGGTGACATGACATACACTAATGGAAGACAGTAGAAACGTATGCTCCAGTGGCCTCAGATGTACTCGCTGGACAATTAATTATGAAATTCCGAGAGAGTAACTCTGGCGAGTCCACGTTTCATTTAAAGAAGAGTGGCGTGGAAGCTCTTCTTTGCTTTCGATTTGGATCTTTTTTAATTATACATATTTCCACTAAATTTTATTCAGCACCATCTATATATTTTGTCCTCAAACATTTATTATTCTTTCCAAAACCCATTTGGTTAAATAGTATTTTCACGTTTTATGCAATAGATATCTCATTTCTGTTTGTGATTATAACAATAATTCACAAATATCCACTAAAATTATTTAAGGTTCTTATGTTATTACAAATATAAATACCCATGGAACTTATTGTCCTAAAGTATTGTCACATAAGGCTGTTTTCCAAAGGGGAGGCAGTTTAATAAGAGTGTCTTTGTATGGCTATGGAAAGTATTAGCAAGTTGGATATCCTCTTATTTCCTCTTCTGCTAAGCGGTGGTGCACGTTCACAGCAGGCACAGAGAGGGACAGCGCTACAGGTAGTCAGTGTGTGTTGGTTTGGGAGAGCAGTAGTGAACACACTGGGTATAATGTAAGACACAAAGGGGGAACTTGATCACTTTTAACTGAATAAGTGAATAAGATAATGGATGAATGGATACTGAGTTTTCTTCATATCCACCCAAATCGCACTAGGAAAATAGGTAAGATCCTTAAATATAAGACAAAATTTTTAGTTAAGTCATTGTGATATGTATTAGCACCTTAAACTGTATGAAGAATTCACCATAACATTATCTCTATGGAGATACTTTAGGTAATTTTAGATAATTTAGTATTAGACGAGGTTCCTTCCCAATTTTAGGGCATTTACTTACTAGAATAGTGAAAACTGCATAGAAATGTCACATCATTTCTGAGATATGAATCCGAAAGGTAGTATTAGAACAGGGTTTCAGCATCTATAAAGTACAACTTAGTAAAAAAAGCTATTTAGCATGGCTTCCACTAGCAGAAACATTATATTTGCTTCACAAATAAAGTGAGGCAAAAACTTAAGTAACATTTTCATGTTGACTATAGAATGTGAAGGGAGGTGTGCTCATGTAAGAATATTATTGATTAAATAAAAAGCCTGATTATACATTTACGTATCAACAAATTTTCAAGTAAAGGCCATGCATGTATACATCTGCGTGTGTGTGTGTGTGTGTGTGTGTGTGTGTGTGTGTGTGTATAGCTTAAAGAACAGTAATAAGTCAAGTTGCGTGTATCCATCATCTAAGTTAAGAAACAGAACCTGACCGAGATCCAGAACGCTTCCACATGCCTTGCTGGTCACATTCCCACTTACCTCATACCTCCCATGCCTTACATAACCACTTTCCTGAATGTTTTTTTTTTTTTAATCATTTCCTTGACTAAATAATCTTTTAGCTTGGAATGATTTTGCACTTTATATAAATGAAATATATTGTGTGTTTTTCTGTGATTTTTTCTCTCAATATTATGATGCTGATGTTCATACATGGAGTTCATTCATTTCCAGTACTATTTCATCTTCGATTGCTTGAGCACAACTCACTTTATCTGTTCGTTATCCTAAAGAAAATATCTTTTACATTTGTTTCAAAATACGAAATGTTCATTTATTCCATTTGAATCCTTAAGAGAATGATAAACCATTCCATGATAAATTTTTCATTGATTTTTGTTAGAATTTTATTTGCCAAACAGTTGAGCCAAATCTTTAAATACTAGATATGCACGGAGAACAGAAAGTAAAATCTGTATTTCTGTCATCTGTAGGGTCCCAGCAAAATGGAACCGTGGCCTAGCCTAGCTCATTCATAATAAATTGTTCTCAGAAAGGAGGCCACAGTTTAATAATCTTATTTCCTTTGCCACTTGCAGGTATTTGCCCTCCTGCTTTCCCATTAAGCAGACGTATTGGCAAGATTTTGTTACAGATAGTGGCTTCCATGCACTTAGTGTTTCCTTTATTAGGTCTGGAATCATTCATAAGGTATGCAAACCTCGTGCTAGATTTGGTCACCAGTGAAAACGGGCTTGCTCAGTGGTGATTCAAGAGAAGGGCAGAGTTAATGAATACACAAACCACTAACAGCCAAACGTCCCCAAAAGTTCGTTTCTTCTGATAGGCGGGAAACCATTTGGCAGGTGTCTGCCTCGTGGACTGGCATCGGCCTGGAGAACTGATGACCGCTCAGCGACACAGGCAGAGCGGCCCTGATAGAGTAAAGAGGGAGGAAAAGGAAATCGTTTTTTTTCTTTTTAAATGCATTTCTTTAAATATAACTTAAAATGTATATTAAAAAAGGAAATTTAATGATCGAATCTACAAATTGTCTTAGTGTCCAAGGTATATTAAAAAAAACCAGAACCTACCCTGTACACAGTCTCCAGGAAGTTGAACATCTAAGGCCCAAAGTCATTTCAATGTGTCGTAGGACTCCTGGACTTGAACCCAGAGATCATCTCGCCCGGACTCCCTCGCAGTCATAGCTCGGATGATAGTTCACTAGTAAGAAACATTCATTTGTTGCCACATCCTTAGGTCTATGGCAGCCCATTCCATGTGGTAGGCACTGATAATTATCCTTTAAAAGAATGAATTTGGGGGCCCTCAATAGACTGTTTGAGCTGGTATATTTTCATGATGAGTTAGCATTGCAGGAGTGGGATTTGAACTGAATGTCATTGTATTTGAGGGAGTGCCCTGTGTCTTCCCCCTGGAGAGGTTGTTACTGGTGTTGGCTCATTGAGGTCCCTGTGAGAAAACGAGACACACGTGCCTGACACAGGCATCACGGCCAATCCATTCTACCATGACCACTGGGAGAAGATACAGTAGAAAAATATGAAGTACTTAGAGACTTTGTTGAGTTTAACAGTTTTCTGTTGAGTTGACCAACTAGAATATATATTGACAATTCATTGTTGTTGACGATGACGACGATGAAAATGGTTAGAAGATGGATGCCGATATTTCTCTAAAAGCACTGTGGCTTCCCTATCCTCAAGGTTTACAAGGTTCCTGACGGGCCCCTCAAGGCCCAGTATGGTAAGGTCCTAGCTCACCTTCCCAGCGTCATGCAGCATTATTCTTCTGGCCGACTCGGCAGAGCCACACCAGGGGCTCTGTGGATCAGCGCCGCTGTCTCCTCCTGGCTCCAGGTCCTCTGCGGGTGTCGCACATTGTTCTGTTTGGAACTCTTCCGAGCCCTCGGGATAAGCTACTACTAATCCAGATTTTAGCACAGAAGTGACTTCAGAGATGTCCCAAAGCCCCCGCCTTATACCTCCTCCCTCAGCGATCCCTTCATTGTAATGGGATAATAGATAGCTTAGCCTGTATCTCTTCTCCTGGGGTGTCTGCTTCGTGAGGCAGGCATCTGGCTGGTTCACCTCTGAATTCGCAGGCCTTTTCCAGAGAGCGTGGCCAGTAGTAGGTGCTCCAGAAATGTTCGCTGAAGCAAGCCGTGCTGACTGAATCATCACAAGTTCAGCTAAAACTCCTTGTTTTCTTTTTCTCTCTGTAGCTGGGAAGTTATCAGTTCCAAACCAGATGAAAGACCAAGGCTCAGCCACTGCATTGCAGAATCATGGATGAATTTCAGCATATTTCTTCAAGAAATGTCTCTTTTTAAACAGCAGAGCCCCGGCAAGGCAAGTTTTCCAGTAAAGGCGAATTACTGTGTGCGCCTTAAAATGTGCAATCAATTGGAAACAAATGAATTAACCTCTTTTATCAGCCTGTAAGGGTTCTCCAATCCTAGTTATAATACGCTAGGAGCACATGCCAGGAAGCTGGTGTTAGCAAGGCTCAGAAATGTCAGTGTGTTAGCACTCGAATATCCTCAACCTTATATTTTGAAATTGGACTAGTTTTGTATTTTATACATATTTATCTAACTCGTTAACAATGAATGATGATTGGTCTTATTGGCCAGACCAAGGAGGAAAAAAATATTAAGAATTTCAGTTTAAAAGCAGACACAGAAAGAAAAAATCAGATATATAATCACAGAGAACAAACTGGTGATTGCCAGAGAGAAGAGGCGCAGGGCGATGGGCAAGCTAGGTGACAGGGATAAAGAAGTACCAACTTCCAGGGGTGCCTGGGTGGCTCAGTTGGTTAAGCCTTTGACTTCGGCTCAGGTCAGATCTCACATTTGTGGGTTCAAGCCCCGTGTCAGGCTCTGTGCTGACAGCTAGCTCAGACCCTGGAGCCTGCTTCAGATTCTGTCTCCTTCTCTCTCTGCCCCTCCCCCTCTCATGCTCTGTCTCTCTCTCTACCAAAAATAAATAAAACATTAAAAAAAATTTAAGAAGTACCAACTTCCAGTGATGAAACTCACCACTATGTTGTTTACCTGAAACTAATATAACATTATATGTCAACTATTCTTCAGCTTAAAAAGTAAATAAGTCATAGAGATGTAAAGTACAGCATAGGGAATGTAGTCAATAATATATTAAGTACGTAGGTGACAGATAGTAACTAGACTTGTCATCATTTCATGATGTATGTAAATGTCGAATCACTATGTTGTTCACTGAAACCCATATAATATTGTGTGTCAATTATAATCCAATAACAAATTTCAGTTTGTATTATTTAGGCTGGTTCTAAAGTCAGAAGGAGATGAAGTGAACATACAGTCCTTTGAGGATGCTTTTGGTGATAATCGAGTCTCCCTTTTAGTCTAAAAAGTAGAGATTCTTGGTTTATTTAAGATTTATTTGATTTAAGAAAGAAAACCTTTGGCAAAGACACTCATAAGGATGATATAAATGGAATGAGTATTTTTCCAATTAAGATGCAAACCCCTGGGGAGAAAGTTCCAAAGTGGTTTGGAAGGGATTGCATGGTGCACCTTTGGAGTACCCGGATGTGTAGAGGCGACTTCAGCGGGGACGGTGACAGCATGGGTTTAAGGGCAGAACCACAAGCAGAATCTTTCCCTTCCATGTCTGGTTCAAGTCCCTGGAGCCTCCACCTGTAGTTGGAAGGAGGAGCCTAGGAATGTCGGCACGGAAAAATCCTTCTGGCTGTCCCATGGAAGGGCAATCTCTTCACTTCAGTGGTATTGAACTCTGCTTAGACGTATTTTGAGCCTATTAAATGGCAATGCTGTATATGCATAGATTTTTTTTTTAATCACTGAAGGTAATTCTTAGCTAGATACTCATATGGTGGAGAGGGAGAGTTGCATTTTTGATGCCTGTTTTACTGAAATGATTAAACACATTTTTAGAAGATTCTGAACTTAAAACTTGCGCATTGGATGGCATTAATGTACTCTTAAGTCAGTTCGCCTAACACGATGATGTTACAAATTTAGTGGATAATATGAATCTCCTTATGAAACTGAATTCTGGATATGGTCATACTTTCATAGACTTACTCTTTTGCCTTTTATGGTCTTTCTCTTCCATTTTGCTATTCGAATTCCATATTCTTCAAGGGCTTCACTGTTTCAGAAACAGCTCTTAATTTTGTGGCATAAGCTGATTTGCTCTCCTTTTGACTAGTTAATTAACCCAATGCCAGAGAATGGAAAATCAAAATTAATCTGAATTTTGGACCCCTTCAGTGTTAATCAGTTACTCATCAGAGTTATGTATCCTTTCCACATATGGCTTTTTGAAATTCCCTTAATTTTCTTTGCTTCCCAGTTAAATACCATAATTTAAAGATAAATCAAAAGAAGGAAGATAGTTTATTTTTTAGACTGGCGTGTGGAAAACACATGAAGTCTTCATAGGAGCATTTTTTGTCATAATGTTTAAATTTGTTAAAGCAACCAAGATATTTTTGGTCACAACTGACAGAGAGAGGGAAATTAAGCACATTTCACTTCAGGAATTTAGTTTTATTCCCAGTTGGATTCTAAGGGACCGAGAAACGGGGTCAGTTTGAGGATGGGTATGGTTAGGAAGGAGGAGAGTAACGGCCCGTCCATTCATCCCAGCTGCTTATCGACTGTGCAGATTATGTTTATACAAGTGCCTCTAATTTCTGGACTGTGTTTGCTGTGTTTATGAGTTTTGATGAGCTTGTAGGAGTAGTTTGAACTTGCAAGTTTATTTGCCAAGTCTGCATTATTTTCAGTGACTGATCCCAAGTATAAAAAGTTTTTGGGGACATACTACTTTTCAGTCCTCTTGCATCTGGCCACAAGATAGCCACAGGGATGATTAATGGGAGATGTTCTCAGGGCCAGAAATGAGCTTCTGGAGCCTCAAAATTATTATTATGAAGTGTTAAAAGGGGACTGAGGCTGTGTGAACACAGCAGTCGTTAGACCCGAGTACAAAAGAACACGTTTGCCGTAATGTGACAGATTGCATCTAGATAAATACTTGGGTGTGTATCCTGTGCTCTAAAATGCCTTGGCGTTCTGTATAACTGTCACATGTTGTTTCTATTATTTCTAGTTTTGTCTCCTGGTCTGCAGCGTATGCACATTTTTTACAGTCTTGGGAAGTTACATTCCTGGGGTTATACTCAGCTATCTACTGTGTAAGTATAGTAGAACATTCGGCTAATTTATGTGATGCATATGGTATTATTTAATGGTCAACAAGACCTTCCATCCTTTGGAAGAGGAGGGATGAGTTTTTAATTATAAAGCACATTGATCATCCTTTAATTTCCCACTGTACAAAGTTTCTCCTTTTCCTACAGACATGTTTACATCTTAAGGTTGGAAGAATAGCTACCCGAAGTCAGGGTTGGTTATGAGTGATTTAATTTTAAGTTATGTCAATAAAACCATAAATAAGCTCCGCTTCCCACCTGCATCCCCCACCAGCACACCAATACTTCTGCTCTGGTGTATGTTCTGTGGCTCCAAAGATGATTAAAACCACAGTGTGATACCATCACACCCCCAAAAGGAAGGTAAAAATAAAAAATACTGACCAGATTAAGTATTACAAGGATGCACAGCAACGAGAAATTCTCACCCACTGTTAGTGGGTAGGTGGAGGGGTACAGCCACTTTGGATAATAGTTTGGCCGTTTCTAAAAAACTGTATATGATGCAGCCGTGCCACAGCCAGGTACTTACCCAGGAGAAATGAAAGTATACATTTATACAAAGACGCATATACACGTGTTCATAGCACCTGCACTTGCAGTAGCCCAAACCGGAGCACAGTCCGTACGTCCATCCATAGATGTATGGGTAAACAACCCGGGGCATATCCATTCAGTGACCACTCAGCACTAACACGCTGATGTATGCAGCAATCTGGACAAATCTCAAAATAATTAGATCGAGTGGAAAAAGTCAGGTAAAAAAGAACATATACCATCTGATTCCACTTATGCATAATTCACGCTAATCTTTAGTGGCAAAGTGCACAAAGGGTTGCCTAGGGAGGAGGTAGGGAAAGGCAGGAGAGAAGGATCACTAGGAAGATGAAGAAACTTTAGGGGGTGATGGGGATCTTCACTATCTTCATGGTGGTGATGGTTTCTTAGTTGTATGTGTATCTCAAAACTTCTCCAACTGTATACTTTAAATATGTGCAATTTATTGTATGTCAAATATAACTCCAAAATGCTGTAAAAAAAAAAAATACAGCTTTCCAGCTTTTCTTGGAAACTGTGATCTGGTGCTGCCACCTTGAGATGGGACAGGCACTCTCCATGTAACTAACCCTCATATTCCCTATTTTTCCTACACCATATTTTAAAAGGTATATATACTTCCTTGGCTTCTAGTTATATTTGAGTTTGCAGCTCCTATTTGAAAGGTAAATGGCACGTTTTCTAACAACAACAAAGAAACAAACACCAGGGCATACAATACATTGACGACCTTCATTTCTTTCTGTATTCCTAATGCATAACACCCACAGCAGATGATCCAAGCTCACCCCCATTCCCCCACATGGAACTCACGTAAATATCAGCCCTTGATCTGCCTTGTTTAGGAAAATAAGAAGAAAAGAGCCAGGGAAGGAGAGTCTGATATGGGCAAGGCATGATTCAGATGGTTTGCATTGGCCTCATTTATCCCTCCAAACCCCTATCAGATAATATTATTATCCCAAAATTACTGATGAGAGGCTATAGATAATAACTTTCCTATAGTGAAATGGCTTATCTAACAAGTAGAATGGAGATTTTAATCCAGGACTGTTGTCAAGAAAGCATGTAATCTTTGTGTAAGTGTTGAGACTGAAAGAATTGAAAGGAGGAAATTGATATGATAGCAAGTCTTTGAAAACAGTAACCTTAAGCATTGTGTGTGTGTGTGTGTGTGTGTGTGTGCGCGCCCGCGCGCGCAGGAGAAACTGTTTTCATTGTAGGAGGAAGAATAGAAATTATGAACTTACCCCACGAAAGTATTTCTCTAAGAAAAACACTTGTATTTGTCAGGAAGGGAACTGAAATATTTCTGTGAAATACGACGCTGTCGCCTTTTGAAAGGAAGGCCATCTTACCTATGTTCTCTTCCCTCTTCTGTTTCAGTACTGTGTGCATTTTTGTGTCCACTGTTGAAGTGTAATGATATTGGACAAAAAATATACAGCAAAATCAAGTCAGTTCTGCTGAAACTAGATTTTGGAATTGGAGAATATATTAATCAGAAGAAACGTAAGAGATCTGGTGGGTAAAGTTTGAATTGTAGATACCATGCATGGAATGAGACATCAGCTGGCTACTTATGATGAAATCACTCTTAATACATTTCAAGGCTCTTTCAGCCTTATGTTGCATATTATCACGGAAGCTAATTCCCCTAGCCTTTCCCTATTTAGGCTTGATTGTTCTTTTCTCAAACATATAAGAAATTGACTTTTTTAATCCAATTGTCAGGGGAAGGAGAAAAGGATTTAGTAATTCTGCATTTGCTGTTTATCATTTCTTTTGTTTAAGTTATTGTGTTTTGGGGTGGACTCTTGCAAATAAAAAACCCCAGCAGTAGGGCTGAGAGCATGGGAGCCATGTAAGGGGATTGAGAGAACAAGGGGAGGAAAGAAAACAGAAGAAAAATGAATGTGATCATTATTCACTACTGAACGTGGTCTGTGATGTTATTGATTCTCAGACTATCGCAAGCATCAGAATCCCCAGAGTTTCTGATTAAGTTAGTGGAGGGCAGGGCCTGAGAATGTGCATTTCTGAAAAGTTCCATCAGATCAGCGCTGCTGACGCTGCTGGTTCAGGGTTCACACTTCTAGAACCGCTCTGTGGACCACTGTCCTTGGAAATCAAACTTCTGCAAATATGTTGTGTGCAAACATTTAATTATATGGAAGTGGTGGAGACCATGAGGAATGTGAGGTCAGGATATGACTGTATAGTGAATGAAATATACTATGTCTAGGAAACTGAAAGCCTCTAAATTTTCTCTCCACAGAAGCAGATAAAGAAAAAAGTCACAAAGATGACAGTGAATTAGACCTTTCAGCTCTTTGTCCTAAGGTATTTTTTTGTTTGTATTGTTTAGTTTTCAGTTTGTTCCTGAGTGATTTGGCTGTAAATTTACTTACGTGCCGTAAAGCTGAATGATTTTCTCTAAGATGATTGAACAATTTCAAAAGGAAAATGACTCATCTGGGTTTTATTATTCTGACATTTTTGGTGTTTGTATGGCGTTTTCAAAAGATTTCTGTCCGAAGTTTAACATGTGCCACTCCTGTTTATATTAACACAGATTAGCCTCACGGTTGCTGCTAAAGAGTTGTCTGTGTCTGACACAGACGTCTCTGAGGTCTCCTGGACTGACAATGGGACCTTCAACCTTTCAGAAGGATACACTCCACAGACAGACACTTCTGATGGTATGCTCACATTTCTACATGCTCTTATTTTTATTATTAGCACCTACAAAACTGTTTACCTCTGTTGACCGGCTGAATGGATGAACAAAATCTGCTATATCTAGACAATGGAGTATCGCTTGGCTCGAAAAACAAAGTGGTAACACAGGTCACAGGTGGATGAAGCTTGAAAACGTTACGCTAAGTGAAAGAAGCCAGACGCACAAGTCCATGTATCGTAGAAGTCCAGTTACAGGAGGCGTCCAGGATGGACAAATCCATGGGGACAGAAAATAGATCAGTGGCTGCCGGGGGATGGAGGAAGGAGGAAAGGTGACTGGTAATGAGTATGGGTTTTTCGTGACGATGTGAACGTTCTGGAATTAGACAGTGGTGATGGTTGTATGGCTTTGTGAGTGTTTTAAAAACCACTGATTTGTACACTTGCAGAGGGCCAATTTTATGATATATGAATCGTACCTCAAAAGCTGTTCCTTTTTTAAAAATATGAGAAAAAATTCTAAGCCAGTCACTATCCAAATCTGCCTTCATTTTTCAAAACAAATAACTAATTGAGAGTGAAAACAGTTAGCCTGGGAAGGGTCTGGCGGCACTGGGTACGGCAGCAGTGCAAGGAGGGGAGAGAGACTTCCGTCCCGCACATCCAGGGCTGGTCCTCATTCCGGAGGATCAACGTGTGGAGGACAAGTTCCCCAAATCCGAAGCCGACTCCACGGTTTCTCATGGTTTACTTCAAAGTTACTTAAAAAAAAAAACTTTTTTTTTTTTTTATAATTAGGATAGATAGAATTTAAAATAGACAATCGTGTGCAGTAAGTTAACTTTTGCTAGTCTCACTGGATTATTTCAAGTCATTTAACCATATACTGAAAATATGAGAGTAAAATGGAAGATTATGAATTGTTCTATATGTGTTTTTACAAGCAAGAACATACTTTCTTTTTCTAGAGGAAGGAGGGAGGCCAAACGGCGTTTGAAAAAAGACAGCCTTGGAGTTTGGGACACCCAGGCATAGTCTTGCCTTTGGCATTAGCTTAACTGTATGACCTTATCTGTGCACCTCAATTTCCTCACATTTCAAGTGGGGTCCCTAGCTGGCTTAGTTAGTAGAGCATGTGACTCTTGGTCATGGGTCATGAGTTTAAACCCACATTGGGCTTAGGGCCTACTGAGGGAAAAAAAAAAGAAAGAAAAGGAACACTCAGCTGTATATATATTCAGGACACAAGTTTGGTAAACAGGGTATGGTCACTTTCAGCTATATTTACGGAAAGCAGAATGTTTCCGTAAGCTCTTAGGTTGAATGTGGGATAGAAGGAGCGATACTTTCTTTGAATTCATTGCTTTAAACAAACGTCAGTTACAGAAGCTGAGATAGATCTCCATGGATAAGAACACTAGGCAGGAAAATACTCACCATCTGCTAGATCAGAATCCGCAAAAACCTCCAGTTGAAATATTTTTGTTTACTTTGTGATCATTCATCATACATATCCATATTGTCTTGAAGCTAATAACCTCCCTGGGACAGAATGAAATTTTTGTTTATGATGAACATTTAACCTTCAGTACATATATACAATGGAATATTACTCAGCCATTAAAAAGAATGAATTCTTGCCATTTGCAACCATGTGCATGGAGCTGGAGAGTATTCTAAGCAAAATAAGTCATTCAGAGAAAGACAAATACCATATGATTTCACACGTACATGGAATTTAAGAAACAAAACAAATGAGCAAAGAGGGGGAAAAAAGAGGGAGAGAGGCTAGTCAAAAAACAGACTCTTAAAATAGAGAACAGGGGCACCTGGGTGGCTCAGTCGGTTGAGCATCCAACTCTTGATTTTGGCTAGAGTCATGATTCTAGCTAGGGTTGTGGGATCAAGCCCCACATCCAGCTCCAGGTTGACCAAGGAGCCTACCTGGGATTCATTCTGTCTGTCTGTCTGTCTCTCTCTCTCCGCGCCCCCCTCAACTCATGCATGCTATCTCTCCCTTTCTTTCTCAAATAAAAAAAAGAGAACAAACTGATGGTTACCAGAGGGGGATGGGTTAAATAGGTGATGGGAATTAAGGAGGGCACTTGTGATGAGCACTGGGTGTTATATGTAAGTGTTGAATCACTATATTGTATACCTGAAACTAATACACTATATGTTAACCCCTTGGAATTTAAGTAAAAACTTAAAAAAACTTCAGTGAAAGCCTCAAGCTAACATCAAATTGAATATTAAGTCATTACATACATTTTTTTGGTACTTAAGAGGAAAACTAAAGATGCAGGGGGGACATGTGACATTTGTGTACTTGTAGAGAGAGAGTGGCCCAGATTTGAACGGGGTCCAGTATGTGGCTAAGTTGATTTAAGCTGAACCAGGAGGCTAGATGTATGCCAGGTTTGTCTAGAGTGTTGGATTAACATCAGTTTATCTTTTAGACAGTTCTTTCATTTCATATTCATAACGATGCTTAAGCATGAACTTCTGTTAACATTCTGTAGATCTTGACCGGCCTAGCGAAGAAGTTTTCTCTCGAGACCTTTCCGATTTTCCATCTGTGGAAAATGGCATGGGAACAAATGACGAAGATGAATTCAGCCTCGGCTTGCCCACTGAGCTCAGGAGAAAAAAGGAGCAGGTGGACAGCAGTCCCAGAGCAAGCAAAGAGAGGCAGTCAGCGGCGGGTCTCACTCTTCCTCTGAGCAGTGACCAGACCTTTCACTTGATGCGCAACCTGGCCGGGGACGCCATTACGGCCGTAGTGACTGCTGCCATCAAAGAGCAGTTGGAGGGCGCCGCACAGCAAGCACTGTCTCAGGCTGCCCCCAGCCCCGGAGACGACACAGACACTGAAGAAGGTGATGACTTTGAACTGCTTGACCAGTCAGAGCTTGATCAAATTGAGAGTGAATTAGGACTTGTACAAGACCAAGAAGCAGAAGCACAGCAAAATAAGAAGTCTTCAGGCTTCCTTTCAAATCTACTCGGAGGAGGCCATTAGTCTGGGAATCAACTTGTTCAACACAGCACAGATAAAACTACCAAAAAATTACAAACAATGCAAAAAAAAAAAAAAAGGAAAAAAATTTTGAACTGTGAGCTTTAACTGATTACTTCAGATTTTTTTTTCTTATTTTCCCTTTTGCAGTGAATTAATTGGTTATATATCAGCTGATACTGGATAGACTGATATTTCCTATAGTTATTTTTATGTAATAAGCATGGAAATGAACTTTATATACATATATATATATATACATACTATGTTGTCAGAGATGAATAGTAGAGGTTGTTTTTAAAGCAAAACACCAAATTATTGAGATCCTCTTACAACTACCCCTTATTTTTTCTTTACAGTTAATTTTTCAGGCATGCAAAAACCTTATTGTAACTCACTGAAATATTAACAATTCGTTGGCGAATACATGTGGTATCAGCTCCTTTGTTACCGATACTTGGAAACAGTTAAAAATTTTGGTAGATTCCGATGTGAAAAACCAAAATTGATCAAGCCATCTTTAGGTGGAGGACTTGGGAAATATTATTAAAATTAATTTTTGGAAAAATTTTAAAAATATACTTAACGACTTTGGATAGGCTGAGACATTTCCATGATATTTCTGCAGTTATAGACTTAGGCTTACCTATAAATGGCATGCTCCATGGACTACCAGCTCTGGTCTCGCAAATGGGTGGTATGAACCCATAGAGAGCAAGTAATTATATATCATATAGACAGTGGTTTTGATGTAAACAGAGACAGCTGTGTTTTGTCATTCAACTGTCATATATTTGTAATAGAGATGTTATGAAGTGCAGATCTATTCTGCCTGCTCAGACGTAAGTTAAACCCTCATCTTTCATATTATGTCATAGAGAAAGTCGCTTGAAATTGTGAAATTAGTTCCTGATATGTTCTGAGTGATGTTGCCATCAGCAGTAGAGAGACAATAACTGTTTTCATAGTCTGTATTAGAGTCTCCTAAAGGAGAGAAATCTGCTTGGCTTTAAGGTGTATTTATTTACTATTGAAGTCTAAATATGTAACCTGTTTCTTACTGGAAAGTTAGAATATATTTTTCCTTTATTTTAAACTCCTTAGATCACCTTTAAATAACCAAATTTGACTTAGGTTTTTAACAAAAGACTTAGCCGAAATCAAGCTCCTTTTATTTTTGTGATATAAACTTTTAATAGCGTTGAGGGACCATGTCAGCCAACTACCAACAATCCCTTCAATCTTCAGGTACAGCTGACATTTATACGGATGCATACAGGCACCTGAGACCCTCAGAAAGGAAGGGTATTCCAAGAATATAGGAAATCTGTGGTCTCTTCCCTTCATTTTATCCCTTTCCTTGTATTTCTAAAGACTATAGGTAATCTGATGTTTTAATGTAGCATCTCTTATTTATTTTTTCTTTCTGAGGTATTAAAATATCTAGACTGAATTTTGCCAAATGTTAAAGGGAGAAAAGTTACCGAGGACTTTGAACACTTGCTTTCTGTGATTGACTGTGCTTATATGTCATTAGTGCCTCATGACTGTGTTTGATGTCCTTTATTGATACAAAGTGAGCCTGTGCCTTCATTATCTTGCCCATTTTGGTACAAATGAAAACCTGGTGTTAGATCTATAAACTGTGTGGGTTAGGGAGGAAGATACCTGAATTCTATTCAATACAAGTTTCTGGACACAAAGACAAATACAGTCACATATTTATAAAATAGTTGTCATCAGGATTCCTTTTTTTTAAAATTTTTAATGTGCACGTTTCTGCATTTAAATCACATCCTTGGCCATAAAGTCAAAAAGTGTACAGGTCATTTCAATTTCTTCACCGAGGGGACATAAGAAGCTGATCCAAGTAATTAAGACATGTTGAAAGTCACTGGTGAGCTTATAAGAAGATAAACTCAAGAGTTGGTGGTATGAACAATAAAGATAGGATCAAACATTATAAACTATAAAGTAAAAGGGAGTTGGGGAAGGCAAGGATGGTAGGGTAGGAAAATGTGTCACCAGCACTACCGAGAGGACATCCTAGCTCTCTATGGATAGTAGCACAACCGTACATGTACTTTAACATTATTTATTCAAGAACATAAGTGATTACAAATTTACACAGTTGGTACTCTTTGATAATGGTACTCTTAATTCAGGCAAACAGGAATGCTGAAGGGGTGTGTGTGTGTGTGTGTTTGTGTGTGTGTGTGTGTGTGTGTGTGTGTGTGTTGGGGGATGTGTTTTTGGTTTCAAGATACAGTAACAATAAACCCTGGTGATTGATCCAGTACTCTGGGAACTACTCATCCCTGACCACGAGGATTTATGTATTCATTAAAAGGTGAAACATGGATTTTTTTTTATTGTAAAGGAGTTACAGAAAAATGTTTTGCTCTCTTCCTGTAGAAAATGATGAGCAAAACCAGATAATGGGAATAACAGACACTGGTCATGCATTTTAACTTGAAACAATAAAGCAGGGCTCAAGAAGTTCAAGCTTGCTTTGGAAGGTCAGTCCAGGCTTAAAACAGTGTTTATATTCTCATTCTAATCATCTTTGCTTTTTCTTACCCTAAAAATCTTCAAAAGCGATTTTTAAAAACTGTCCCTCTCCTCATATAGAATATTAGGAAAAGAAATATTTATAAGGTTTTGCAGTTGGCAAACATCCTCAACATATTTAGGAATGTCACTCATATTTGAAATAAGTGCCATTTTTTCCCTTTTAAAAATGGCAAATGCCAGCATACTACTGATTTTCAGGCAACAAACAAATCTACAGTTAAGAAAAAAGTAACTTAAACATTTTCCTTTTCTGCTTATAATTTTGGTTTTACATTGCTCCAGCTATATTGGTTACAAGATCGGAAATTATTCTGGAAACCCTTACTAAACTTTTGTCATAGGTCATTTGTATCATGATGAAGCTAGAAATTCTCAGAACTGTATTTTTGTGTATTATTCCTCCATTTCCACTGCAGCATTTAAGTTAGCATGAGAGGTCATTAATATGAGTTCTAGTTCTGATGTTAACATTCTGGCTACCCAAGATACAATGTCAAAGTCACATAACATTCCCAAACTACCACTTCCATTTTCCCAGACATAAAATTCAGAAGCTAAATATTCTCTCATACAGGGATGTTTTTAGAATGAATGGAAAAACGTGTCTGAAGCATTTTCAGGGGACGAAAGACTATATAAAACCAAGATAGTGATGTTTTTTCCTGCCTGTGTTTCAAATACGCCATCTTTTCAAACATTAAAACAAAGTCAATCAATAAGTATCTGCTTACAAGAACACTCTAAAATTCTTTCAGGGGGACTGGCACTATATTGGCTTCATAATCCAATAAATGCTATGGAATAAAAAGATGAGAAGTGTTGCCAAAATGTCTATTTTTTCAGTTGAGTCTGGACCAGGCGTGAGGTTCTACACTAGTCATTTTTAATGGATCTCACACTGGGAGACTCCGAGTAAGTCACATAACATTTGCATCTGTTTCCTTCATCTGTGAAATTAGCACCTGCGCCTCATGGTGTATAATTGTCTAAGACAAGGGTTGGCAAACTATGGCCTATGGGCCAAATCTGGCCTGCCATTGGTTTTGTATGGAATTGCAACTAAGAATGATTTAAATAAAATTTTTTTTAAATAGTTAAAAAAATCCAAAAAATAGTTCATGATGTGTAAAATATACAAAATTCAAAATTCAGTTTCCATAAGTACAGTTTGGGTAGAACACAGCAACATTCATTTATGAGCTGTCCGTGGCTGCTTTTATGCTAAAGAGAAAAGTTGAATAGTTGTGGCAGAGAATAGTTTTAGATCTACAAACCCTAAAATATTTACTATCTTGCCCTTTGTAGGAAAGGTTTGCCCAACTTCGGTCTAATACATAGAAGACACTCAGTTATAGTTAGAATTGTGTGTAATCCTCATGACGCTACAATTAAGTAGTAGTAAACCCATTTTCCAGAAGGACAAGGTTAGACAAATTATCCAGTCACACAGCTAGTAAGGGGGAAAGCCAGTTTGGCCCCAAAGCCTATTCTCTTTCCTGTATGTCACAGTATCTAATATTTTTTGTTTTTTTAATACATTAAGAAAGATCATAATTTTAAATAGTTTGGCAGAATTTTAATAACTATTAAAGGCTGCTTTTATCTTAGTTAGATTTTTCTTTTTTCAAAGAATCCAGAAACCAGCTGATCTATACTATTTTAAATGCTCTGCTAACCCAAGGTTTCTCAATTCTTTAAGATTATCTCAATTCTCTGTTAATTTAAGAACAGCATATCTTGCTATCCAAAACACAAGAGATAGTAAAATGTTTTAAAATTGCTTACTGAATGTCATAATTCTTAACATTTTTATAAATGCAAAATTCATAGAAATACATTATAAACCGTTCAATAAATGTTAGTTTTTATACTCTTTGTTACCACCCAAAACCTAATGCCAAACAATCCCCTTTAGTTTTCCTTTTAAAAACCAAGTAACTACCACAATATGGGTATGTGAAAAGTGGCAAGCCTGTCACAAGAGAATACTGCGCATCAATACCAGTATCTCAACTGTCCTGAAGATGAACTTGTCACCACTTACTTTAAATTTTGTAATTGTCAAAAATCAACATCCCAACATTTTCCAGCATTGAAAAGGAAGCACAATTTCATGGACACTGTCACTTTACAGTGTGTGACGTAACTTCAGTAGTTTGGCAGTTAAGTGAACTATCGGAAGAGCTATGTCACAGTATCTGGAAAGAATTCTAATTTTTAAGATTTTTCAAATCTAAATCTTTTACGAGAGCAGTCTCAGTTTAATTTTCCTCAGTAAGCTGATTAATTTGGTAAGGAACATTTTGTTTAGCATGGTCAGCAGAGATCAGACACATTAACATCATTCTCTGAATATACAGCAGTGAAGTTCAATGCGAGATCTCTTGGTCAGTCGTCTTGCATCTCCCAGGGAGCTGGCAGACCAGGCTCTAGACCTGCTCCTTTCTAGTATTTTTCCAATCCATTCCAGATACTGCTGCTGGATCTCAAGGCCCACTTCTATTCCCGAGGCGCTTTTTCCATCTCTACTGTTTACCAGATGAAGATAGGATTCAGTGCTTTACCCAATGCCTTAATCCTGTCTAGTCTTATTTTCTCTTAATTACCTGTATCCTGTGCTTCACCCAAACTAGCCTTATATTTTTCCTAAATGTGTCCCTTATTTTCCTCCCTCACTGTATTTCTTCTACCTTCCCACTCCCTTCTCCACTTGCAGATGAAGTCCTTAACCTTCCCCCTCCTTCAAGACCCATCTTAAATGTCAGCTCGTTAATAAAAACTTCTGATCTCTCTAATTGGATGAGATTTCTCTATTCTAAATACCCATTGCCCTTTTATATTTTGTTGTACATGACCCAGTCTTTAATGTGTTTGTTGTGTATTTCTTACCATTCCTATCAAATTATAAGAAACTCCTTGAGAGTAGGGATGTCTTAGCTTAGAACTAGTAGAATATTTTATGATGATTAAAAAAAATTTTTTTTAATGTTTATTTTTGAGACAGAAACAGAATACGTACAAGCAGGGGAGGGGCAGAGAGAGAGGGCGACACAGAATCTGAAGCAGGCTCCAGGCTCTGAGCTGTCAGCACAGAGCCCAACACGGGGCTTGAACCAACGAACCGTGATATCATGACCTGAGCAGAAGTCGGACACTTAACCAACTGAGCCACCCAGGCACCCCAGAACTAGTAGAATATTTTAAAGGATAGTGTGATGTTAGGATTTTCAGTAAGTATACACTCGGTCTTTGTCCATTGCTGGCGTAGAGCTCACAACAAGCCCAAGTGTTAATAGGATAACAGTGGTTTTGGTTATGTTAAGGAGGTGATTTTTGGAAGTCCCTCAACAACCTAAGGATGGGAGCTGGTTGCCTGGGAAACCAACCGCATGACAAGAGGGTTGCAATTGTCAGTCCCACGCCCCTCACACTTTTGAGGAGGAGAAAGGAGCTGGATATGGAGTTCAATCACCAAAGATTTAATCAATCATCCCTATGTAATGAAACTTCCATAAAACCCCAAAAGGATGGGGGGTTCAGAGAGCTTTTAGGTTGTTGAACCAGAATAAGTCCATGTGTCAGATGGGTGGTGCAGCACCCCAACCTCCATGGATACAGAAGCTCCTATGTTTGGGACCCTTCTGGACCTCACCCTATGTAGCTCTTCATCTGGATTTTCATCTGTATCCTGAATGTCCTTTGTCATAAACCAGCAATCTAGTAAGTAAGCTGGTTTCTGGAGTTCTGTGGGCTACTCCGGCAAATTAATCAAACCAGACAGAGCATACAGGGTTGACCAACTTTTAGCCCGTTGGTCAGAAGCGCAGGTAACAACCTGGGCTCGCCTTTGGCATTGGAAGTGGGCTCGGTCACGTGGGATGGAGCCCTGAACCTGTGGGATCTGACGCTGCCTCCAGGTAGGCAGGGTCAGAGGTGAGTTGACTTGTAGGATCCCAGCTGGTGTCTGGAATTCCTTGGTGATGTGGAAAAACACACACATATTGGAGATCGATAGTACGACGGAAGAGGTAAGGAGAGACACTGAAAGCCAGGCACAAGAGTTTAAGTGGCATTCCCTGACCATTCTTGAACATAAGAAGTGACAAATGAGGAAAGAATGGCTTAGGAACAGGAGTCTGATTATCTGTGCCTACTGTAGTGTAGACTAAAAAGAGTAAGGCTCTCCAGGAGACGGCAGAGGAGGAGCAGTACGTTGGAAAGTGAATGTGGTAGAGAAAACAACGCCCCTTGGAAGAGGGAAAGTAAAGAGAGTTTTGAGCTTTACTGTTCAAAGCTGCTGAAGTGGGTTCTGATCATGACAATGGATTGAAGGAGGCAGGGAGGGAACGTGAAGAATGAACAGATGCTAGAAGAACCACAGAAGAATGAAAAGTAACACCACACGTTCTTTCTATGCCATCTTTCGCTTTCTTTTTTAGACAAGCTGAAAATATACAGTGTTTTTGCTTGTCCCCATTGATGACTAGTACTACGTACATTTCCTTTTATATATATATATATA